>APFE030568926.1:106784-227567 GCA_000404065.3 Pinus taeda
GAAGGGGAAGGGGAAGGGAGTTCTTGTTAAGTTTGGCTCATTATTTCCATGTGTTCTTTGGAAATTTACTACAACATACCTTATTGTATGAGGAATTTTATTGAAATATTATATTATTTTTTAATCAAATTTTCGAACTAGGTTATTGTTGTCCATCCTCAAAAAATTATGATTAAAGATGGATCATAAGAATATGGTGTGAAAGGTTGATTCAGAAATGGATGCAATATTTCCATGAAATTCCACATACAATGATATAATTCCCTAAAGCCTAAGGTTTCATTTACAAATATAATCTAAGATTAAGTTGTAGAATGTAATACCCCTCTGTCATTGTAATGATTTTGTAATTGTTTTTATTAAAGACTGAAGTATGCTTGAAAGAATGGCATAAAAGCCATTAGGTAAATGAAAACATTTATGTAAATAAATATTGTTTATTAATAAAAATATGAAATAAAAGTATTGAGGAATGAGACACTTGAATAGGAGATTCTTGCCTAAAATAATGCTTCCATGAAAAAGTTCTTGATAAAGTTTTAGATAAACTTAATGGATGGGAGACAAAAATCCATTAAGTTTCTTAGCTAGGGAAATATGTTATGTTGGGGATAAGCATAAAGCATTGTGGGGGATAAAGGCGATAATTCAAGGAAAAACTTAGGCAAGTAGTTGTGGAAGATGACAAAAGCAAGACATCACTAACGGAAACGTCCATGGAAGAAAGGTATGAAATACCTAAGAAAGAATCAACAGAGGGGTTGATATTTCTGGAAAGTATTCTCATCTAGGGGGGAACTGGAGGTGCAGTTCATGACTAGGTGGTGAGTGTGCTCATTAAGTACAATTTTATAACTATAACTCTTGTTAGGATGTTTGTGTTTAGTTTTATGTTGATGCCTACGAACTCTATGATTATTTGGTTGTATGTGTATTCTATAATTATTTCAATATAGATATGACTTTTGTAATCATTTCAACACAAATTAATTTTGCAATTGAATTATGTGATTATAGGGAGATATTTAAATTCTGCTTATGAATTTACTTGCTTATAAATTGTGAAGAGCTAGTATAGGAAAGGAAGGAAGCTGAAAATTGATAATTATCAGGGTTGATGAAATATATCATGATGAATACTATATCGAGAAACGATGATTTTTTGTGGTTAGGTGGAAAAGGTAATTTAGGAAAAAAAATTAGAACATATTTCTTCTGAGGAAAGTAAATTAATTAGCTCGATAGAGTGCATATTTTTCGGTAATAATGAGATTTTTTGTTTTTGGATAAACTAACTAGATAGATATTATGTAGATGTATTAAGGTACTTACTAAGAATAAAGTATTGTAAAATACATGAAAAACATATATACCCATTGATGTGTTCATCAGTGGTTGTAATAACCACACCGAGAAGTTTGGAGTGAAGCTTGTTAGTCAAAATAGGTAAGGAAGGATAAGGTAAATATCTAGTTGCATCGAAGACTGTTAGCCAAAATAGGTAATGAAGGATAACATAGATATATATTTTCATTGGTGTTGTGAAAAAAAGGAACTAGGAAGCTTACAACTGAAATCTAATTCTTTAAGAAAAAAAAACATAAATAGGTTGTAAGCCCTAGTAAACAAAAATAGCCTTTTCCTTTCTCTAATAAGACATCCGAGTGGGAGCAGAATATTTTCCTAATAAGTATGTATACAGTCGTATATCAGAACAGTGACAAATTTCAGTTTAACAAGATATCATAATCGACGTAAGAAAATAATTTACGTAGAGTACGTATTCCTCATTCTCAACATTTGAGACAGAATCGAACAAATGGCCAAAGTCTAACTTGACAAATTTTCTAAAAGTACACAGAGGGTTTTGCAATGAAGAAAAGGTATAAAAATAGAATATTAAATTGACTTGGATGGAACTTGTATATTCTACTACAGTACATGTAAATATTGGCATAAATAAACTAAAATTTCTAGTATATTCATCCTGTGATCATAGACATGCCTGTATAACTAAAGAACGAAGTACAATATTGACAACGAAGTAATTCAGTGGGAAAATATTAGAATCATTTCTATAAATGATTCGAATACTGAGTATAAATTACGAAAAAAACTTAGAAATATGAAAACAAAGGTAACCACTGTAACAATTCAAAATTTATATAATCAACAGTTCTAGTCGTGTGGGCATGTTCATGTAGGAATTATCCTATATCATTTCCTTTAATGCTTTGGAATACAATTTGCTCCCTAGTACCACCATACGTATTACAAATGATGACCCACTATTTGCAGAACATTCATCCAAAGAAAGAAAAATTAACTTAAGTTTGAGACCCCAACATTCACCTTGGGATGAATGAAGCCATTAATTCACACTATGAGGACCTTGCAGGAGGCAACGCATCGTGGAAAACTAAAAGGGAGAATCGACCTTAACAGAGGAGGCAAAACTAGATTGTGCGCAATAAGCCACTTGGGGAGTTTTACATGTGTGAGGCGTGAGGAAAGAGTAGGTACCTGTATGAAACTACAATCCATAGAAACCCTTAGACCAACAAATGGAGTTGGGGACAAACTTGAACAAATAATCAATAAGTGAAATGAAACTTAAAACTCATGGCTAGAAAGAGAATTTCACGTTGATTAGAAGTTGTTGAAGTAATATGGATTGAGAATCATCAGCCGAAACACTGGAGTAATGGAAAAATAGTTCAGTAGTGAAAGTCACCACAGTAGTTCTAGAAATTATCACGAAGAGTGCAGTAGACGAATTCATTAACATTTTTGAAGAAAGGAGAGCAAAACCTAGAAGCTCATGGCGTATAGGTGTTATGATCCTTCTGAAATGGGAATCAAACCCAAATGGGCATCGAAACCCTATGAAACTGATTAGTAACTTTAGACCCAAAATAGCCCATAGGAATCACTTATAACAGAAGAAATGAAAAATGAGAATGTTGTATATGAAATGAATTATTTCAAGAACATTAAGAAGCTAAGAGTACTATGAAGAACAATACATAAAAAAATATAGATAAAACAATTAAAAGACCAATGTGTGACCCAAAACAAAATGCTGTAAATAATTTCATGTATGATTCAACTGCTAACTACATTATTAAATAGTAAAACTAATACTAAAATCAACTCTGAAATAATTCTACTGCAATTACCACTAATTTCTAGCACTTTCCAGCAGCACTGACAACCCTAACAATCTTCTGCTTTAATCCCTAACAATCTGCTGCTAACAATCTCGTGCCTTAATCCTAACAATCTGCTGCTTTATTTTTGCAGAGAACACAAAATCTGCTGGCAACTTTGTCAGCTAATTACATAACTAATTAAGCATTAATTCTAACACTCCCCCTTAATGATTAATGGGGATTTACTATCTTATCTCTTATTGCCAAAAAATGATCTTTTGCCACTGCTTTGGTGAAGATATCTGCTAGTTGATGCTGAGTATTTATATGCTTTAATTCAACATCCTTCTTCTGCACCAAATCTCTAATGAAGTGATATTTCAGGTCAAAATGTTTTGTCCTGCTGTGATGAACTCGATTCTTTGCTAACTTGATGGCACTTACATTATCAAAATAAATCACTGTAGGCTGAACTTGTTTTTCTCCAATTTCTTCCAAAATTTTTCTGAGACAAAGAGCTTGTGTACCTGATGAGGTAACTGCAACATACTCGGCTTCTGTATATTTTTCTGAGCCAAAGAGCTTGTGTACCTGATGAGGTAACTGCAACATACTCGGCTTCTGTATATGAGAGGGCAACAATGCTTCGTTTTTTTGAGCTCCATGTAATCAAACCAGAACCAAAAGAGAAACAATTTCCAGATGTGGACTTACGGTCATCAAGACTACCTCCCCAATCTAAATCACTAAATCCAACAAGATTGAACTTTTCAGAAGAGTAGTAATGAATACCAAAATTTAGAGTGCCTTTCACATACCTTAGAATCCTCTTGGTTTCCTTCATATGTATTTCAGATGGATTTGTCATATATCTTGAAACAAGTGAAACTGAATATGTAATATCAGGCCTTGTGTGGGTTAGAAATATCAAGCTCCCCACAATACTTCTATAAGTTTTCTCATCAACTAAATCAGCACCATCATCTGTACATAACACCTCTCCATGAGCACTTGGAGTAGGGGATGGATGACAATCAAGCATATCAAATTTATTTAGCATATCCTGTGCATGCTTTGTCTGACAAATGAAAATTTCATCCTTACTTTGATAAACCTCCATTCCTAGAAAATATTTCATGATGCCTAGATCTTTCATCTCAAATTCATTCATCATAGCAGCTTTGAATTTATCATTCATCTTAGAACTACTACCCATATACAATAGATCATCAACATACAAACTTATGATTAAAATATCAATACCTTCTTGTTTGTAGTAAAGGGTAGGATCATTCTTACTTCTCTGGAAGCCTTTTTCCTGAAAGTATCCATCAATCCTTGCATACCACGCTCTTGGTGCTTGCTTGAGGCCATACAAAGCCTTCTTCAACTTGTAAACATTATTCCCCTTTCCTTCCACTTCAAAACCTTGTGGCTGCTCCACATATACTTCCTCTTCTAAGTACCCATTCAAGAAGGCACTTTTCACATCCATATGATGTATGCTCCACTTTTTATGAGCTTCTAATGAAATCAACATTCTAATGGTCTCCTGTCTTGCTACTGGTGCAAATGTCTCTTCATAATCAATTCCATACTTCTGTGTGAATCCTTTAGCAACTAATCTTGCTTTATGTCTTTCAACACTCCCATCACTGTTAAATTTAGTCTTATAGACCCATTTGGTGCCAATTTTTTTCTTGTCATGTGGAAGCTCTCTCAACTTCCATGTGTCATTCCTTTGAATGGAATCCATATCTTCTTGCATGGCTTGCATCCAAACCTCATTAGTACATGCATCTTCAAAACATGATGGTTCAAATTCAGCCTTGGCTAATAAAGCAATATTGACTATCTCACCTATTGGGCTTTCTTCACGTGCTTGATTTGCACTCCTCTCATAAATATCACTCACCTTCTTACCTTCCTTGTAGAACTTGGAGAAGAAGTTGGACTTGAACTTGATGTTGAAGAAATTGATGAAGGGCTGCTTGGTGGGGTTAAGCCATTACTTACAGAAACATTAGTTGGCGGCTCATGATCATTATCAAAAATTATATTATCATTCAACATATATTTTGTCTTCTCAACATGGCCTTTTTGATGACCATAAACTCCCCCTTCATCAAAAATTACATCTCTTGAGACAATAAGCTTGTTAGTTAGAGGATTATACAATTTATAAGCCTTGCTTGTCTCACTATACCCAATAAAAATGCATAACTCACTCTTTGCATCTAACTTTTTTCTATTTTAATCAGGTATATGCACATAAGCCAAACAACCAAACACTTTGAAATGATTAAAATTAGGCCTTTTTCCATACCAAGCTTCATAAGGAGTCATATTTTCCAGTGCACTGGTGGGGCTACACTTGAGGATGTATACTACTGTAGCAACTGCATCTCCCCAATAAGAGTTGCTTAATCCCTTAGTTTGTAGCATGCATCTTGCCATTTCAACCACAGTACGATTTTTTCTTTCAGCTATGCCATTCTGCTGGGGTGTGTATGTTGTAGTATGCTGCCTCCTAGTGCCATTCATATCACAATAACTTTGGAAAGCTTTTGAGAAGAATTCTCCTCCACGGTTAGTCCACAAACATTTGATCTTGCACCCTCTCTCATTTTCTACAAGGGCTTTGAACTTCTTGAATGTATCTAGGGCTTCACTTTTGGCCTTCAAAAGATATACCCAACAATTTCGTCAGTAATCATCAATAAAAGTGATGAAATATGATGACTTACCCAAACTCTTAGTCTGTATAGGACCACATATGTCTGAAAGAACAAGCTGAAGTGGGTGATGAGATCTCCATGCACTACCCTTTGGAAACCTTTCCCTTGCATGCTTTCCTTTAGCACATCCTTCACAAACCTCCTTATGCTCTTCTACCTTGGGCAAACTAGAAACTAATGTATGTGAGGTTAGAAACTTCAAACTCTGAAAATTTAAATGCCGATACCTGAGATGCCATAACCAACTTGAATCCTCATAATCCATATTAGCAAGATTGTTGTTATGTTCATCAAACCTCAAGGGAAACATCCTATTTCTTGTCATAGGCACAATAGTGATCACCCTATTTCCCTTATTCTTATCATAAATAGTACATGTCTTATTTTCAAAAACTACTTTATAATTTATCTCACAGAGCTGCCCAACACTCAACAAATTATGCTTCAATTGTTGAGTATAATAAATGTCAGGAATACACTTTATACCTTCTTTTGTTTGGACCTCCATAGCTCCTTTGGTAGAAACCTCCAATGACTTATCATCACCAAGCCGGATCTTGGATTTGAAACTTCCATCCTTTGCTGAAAACAACTTCTCATTCCCTGTCATATGGTTAGAGCATCCAGAATCTAGGTACCAAACATCTTTACTAGTATTTTCACCTTTGGCATAAGATAAAAATAAGTGATCTCGAGGATACTCACCACTTTCTTGAGCATAATTAGCATTTTTACCTTCTTTCAATCTGCATTCTCTTTCAAAGTGACCATATGTGTTACAATGGTAACATTGAACATTTCTCTTATCAAATCTACCTCTACCTCTTCCTCTGAAACTACATCTTCCACTTGAGCTACCTCTTCCTCTACCTCTTGAATAATTTTGGCTTTGCCATTTACCTTGACCTTGATGGCTTTTGGTAATGTTGCTACTTGCATCTTCATTCTTTGTAATCTGTAATTTAGAGGAAAAATCTTTCTCTACAGCATCAAAAGTTTCCTTCAATCTTTCTTCATGAGACATCAAAGATCCAACCAATTCATCAAACTGTAGTTTTGTTAAATCCTTACTTTCTTCCATGATTATTGCAACATGATTCCATCTATGTGTTAAAGATCTCAATACTTTTTTAATTAAAACTTCATTACTTACAGCTTCTCCAAGTGTAGCCATTTTATTGACCACATCTTTGACTCTCACACAATAGTCACTGATACTTTCAGCTTCTTGCATATTCAAATCCTCGAACTCTCACTTCAATGTCTTAAGCATGACCACGTTAACTTGATCACTACCTTTGTAAGATTCTTGTAGAGTCTCCCAGGAAGCTTTGGCAGTTTTTTCTCCTGTTATTCTTGGAAATAAGCTCTTATCAAGAGCTATCTGAATGTGAAACAAAGCTTGAGCATTCTTCTTCCTTGCTTCCTTTCTTGTTGTTCTTTCATTCGCTGTAAGAGCATTCCAATCAGTTGGCTCCTCATATCCTGATTCAACAATCTCCCACAAATCTTTTCCAATCAAGAAGGTTAGCATCTTAATGCACCAATAATCATAATCATTCACATCAAATTCTGGAACTAGCATCTGGTTAGAATTCGACATGATTAACTTGGAGAAATTCCAACAATACAACTTTAACCCAAAATAATTTTACGTGCTCTCATACCACTTGTAGAATATGAAATGAATTATTTCAACCCAATTGAGAAGCCGACAGTACTATGAAGAAAAAATACATAAAAAAAGGATAAAACAATTAAAAAACACAGTTACTTTGTCAGCTAAGAAATGTTGCAAATCTCATATATTAATTCAACTATTAACTACATTTTTATAAAGTAAAACTATTACTAAAATCAACTCTGAAACAAATCTACTTACATTACAACTAATTTACATCACTTTCTAGAAGTGACCACCCTAACAATGTGTTGCTTTAATTTTGCAATAAACACAAAATACGTTGGCTACTTTGTCAGCATTTTACATAACTAATTAAGCATTATTCCCAACAATGTTTTCCTCGACGCAGTTTGCAAACGGTTCAACTTACAGCATTACCTCTTCTCTTATGCGTGGTCATTTATGCAACAAGCACAAAAATGTAGAAGAGACTCGAGAGAAGGAAGCACTGAATGGTTGTACTTAATCTTTAAAAGAAAAACTAGTTGTTTTTTCATGATCTTTTAGATTTTTTGCCGTTTGAATTTGGTGGAAAATTATGCGTTGAAATCTTGATTTGTGTTATTTACACTGGTTTTTCTTACTGTATATATAGATTCAGTATTCTGAAAAACCCCTAGAGCACTTCAATTGTAAAGGGATTACTTATGAAACTCGTGATTTCAAAAAATTCTTGCTAGATTTTAGAGAAATTACACTCGAAAAACCCACCTGAAAAACTTCCAAAAAATGACAAGTCAAAAAAATCAGAAAAATCACACAAAAAATTTAATTGGTTGATTTTTTTACACATTAATAATTTTGTTTATTTTTTATAAAATGAAAAAAAAATGGTTAGAATTAGTTTTGTATAATTGCGACAATATCATCTTACTATAAACAGATAGTTCGTAATATAACTAACAACTAAATTCAACTTAATTAAAATAATAATAAATACCGAAATAACCCAATTATAGATCTCCATACATAAAGATTTTGTTTATCTTATAAATTAATTATAAATAATTTAAGTTTTTTTAAGTAATTATAAATGTGTTTTTTTTACATATTTAAATATTAAAATAATTTAAGTGTTATTCATTTGTTTCAATGCTAAGGATCAAGTGGTTACAGTATATTGGAATCGAACGCACATAAATGTGAGTTCAATCTAATCCCAATAAAGCAACACTTTCAAAGAGGAGTAATCACTGTATTAAAAATGAAAAATGAAAAAAAGTTTATAGATGTTGCCTTGAAATATTATTTCTGTTACAATCATAAATAGGTAAATTAAACTGTGAAATAGGTAAACCATTCATTGTTCTAATTTTCCATTTCCCGGCAGTTTCAGGCATTAGTTTACATAGTACTTCACGTTTGCTTAAAAGTTAAAATGTAACCAGCATTCGTATTTATACAATTAGGTTGGCGCACGCCCCAGCCATGGGCTTTGTTTCTGGCGCTCAGATTACTGAAATTTATAATCCAAGAACTTAAGTATCATAACTTATTCAAGATTTTTTTTCTGTTCTCAGTCTTTTTTATGAATTACATTTGTTAGTCCTGATTGTTCAAAAATTTATCTTATGTGATTTCTACCCAAAAACTTTGCTTTATTTAAGATTGTCAACACCATTTATATATTAATATTGCTTGATAAGGGCATTATGTATAAAAACACTATCAGAACTTTTTGAATCTGTAGATTGCAATTATAGAATGCAAAATATTTTTATTTTCTCTCATTAGATGATGGCGTATGTTGTGATATGTTTAAGTGCCATTTCTAATTATTAAGTGTTTTGAAATTTTTGTGTAGAATTAGGTGAAATAATTTTTGGTTAAATTTTGATTTTTATTATTTAAAATGTGTTTTTGATTGTATATATTGATTTAGTACTTCCAATTTTTTTTGGAGGTGTTTGGATCGTAGAATTCACAACTCAAACTTATGATATCAAGAAATCTTTGCCAAATTCTGAGCAATGTCAACTCACAATTATGTCATGACAAACTTCAAAATGTGTAACAAGTAAAAGACAGAAGTATAAAGCATCTCCATGTAAACAGAAAATCAATAAATACAAAATATTTTCATTTTTTCTGGTTAGATAATTGTTTATGGGGTGGTATGTTGAATATATTAAAAATTATAGAAGTCTCCTTTTCTTTGAGATTGTCTTTTGGAGTAATCACATTATTAGTTGTTAGTAGAAGTGTGGAGGCATCTAAAGTGGTTCATTCTCTTTTTTGTCCTGAGGATGAACCACATTAAATGGTTCAAAAATTCTGCCAACAACTAATAATATCTAATAATATGCTTAATAGAAAAGACATTCTAAAAAACAATATAGATCACATAAATCTAAAGTTACAATCTTCATGTCTATTGTAAATTTTATTTCTCTAACTAACTAAATTGATAATTAGGTCTATTTAATCTTATTATATCTTCAATACTGAAATCTACAATCCATACGTCGGTCATCGGCCAATTATAAACTGAGTCTATTTAACTAGCAAAATCAACCATTGATTTTACTCCTTGTGATTGTATCTTCAATAATGGAATGACATTATTATGGGAAATAATCATGAAAACCAATCTTCAAAATTATATACGGAATCTTCTTTGATTCTTGCCAATAACAAAACGAGTATATATATATATATATATAAACCATAAAACCAGTGAATCGAAACATAACCACTGACTCGAATATATATAACTGTCAAGCACCTGTACTATCTTATTGTCACTAGGGCATAAAAATAAAAGGAATGGCCCTTTGGATTTCAAAGACAGTTTTGGAAGCTATGTTTGAGTTGCCAATAATAAGCAAAAGCAATTATCAAAGTTCTATTCTAATTTATCATTTACCCACAAGTGCTCATACTAAGTCCAACCCTCAAGCGGAGATAGCATTTTTTAATCAAACTATTCATTTATATGTTTTCAGAGAGACAGGCTTTGCCAGGGAGGTTGGATTTTCCTCTCCAGCCATGATAACTGCCACATTTAGCTCCCCATTTTCTGGTAATGTTTCATGCTTTTCGGTTAGAGCAACTAAGCTACCGTCATCGCTTATGTTACCTCCTACAGAGTAGCTAATTGTTCTCCAGTATGAGCAAGCTAGAATAGCGAATGCAATGGCTATTAGGATTACCATAGCAGCAACTCCACCAATAAGATAAGGAACAGTTGTTTTCCATAACAAGTGATTATGAGCCATGGTGGTGTTGTAAGCCATGGAGCTGGAATTTATATTGTCAGAAGCACCTGCAAGATTAAAGCATAATAGCACAGGTACATCAATAGAACGCATGAAAAAAAGCTTTAGTTATCATATAATTGAAATTATGCGATGGATCTGGAAGACAGTTATTTAAATGTCTCTACTCACAGAAACATCTATTCAGATAACAACAAGAGTAATACCATTACCAAATAAATTCCAAACACTAAAATTCGAAGACAAATACTTTCCAAACACCAAAACTCCATTTTACTCCATGAAAAAGAAAAGGGAAATATAAAGCAAGTCAACCAGATGATTCAGGGATTGTGATTAAATACCGAATTTCCATTTGCCCATCCCAAGGCTTTCAGCTGTATTTCAACATTTGGTGCTTGATAAAGCTATGTTCTTTTTCCGGAGCATCATACCAAATTTCTTACCAGAACCACCATTTGTTTCACAGGATTATATGGCTGTGAGTTAGGAAAGCTTGTTCACAGCAAATGTTAAAGGTTTATTGTCGTGACCGTAATAAACACGCTTGGAATCCAGAAATTATTCGATTGGTGATTGGTGCCCTTCGACAGTGGCTCTAAGGGGATCATATGGCTGTGAGTTAGTAAAGCTTTTTGACAGCAAATACAAGTTTAATCAACACCCTTCGAATCCACAAATCTTTTGGTCGGTGCCCTTTGCCACTGGCGTAGAGTCGTCTGCCAATGAGTATGATAGGGAGATTTAGTTTGATAACCTCCAACAACATATCTAATTTGTCTAAAGAATTCCATCCAATTCCAAGCTTCTAAAGACCCCCTTGACCTAATCCAGTGGAGCCCTGGATTCCGGACAAGGAATGGGGACAGCAATTAACACCACCTAGTCTCTGATTATGGCCAGGAACGTTCCACGATCTTGGGATTCCCATGAAAAGCACCGAGCAGGGTCATGCCTCGCTTTCGCACTTTTATGGCATTAAGTTTGTGGATGTTATCCATTGCCCCTTCATTGCCATTAGCATCTACTTCATCTATTGATTTGATCCCACACACGGTATGGATACGAAGAAGCCAAATGTAATACTAACATTTGGTTTTTGTGTTCATCTAGGGGTGGAACGAAGAAGCCAAATGTAATACTAAGATTCGGTTTTTGTGTTCATCTAGGGGTGTCTAGGGGTGGAACGAAGAAGCCAAATGTAATACTAAGATTCGGTTTTTGTGTTCATCTAGGGGTGCAATTTAATGAGATGATTATTTTTGGGTTTTTAATTGAAATTTAATATTAGTACAATTACATTTATTTATTTATTTAATGTGTATAGATGTATATCTATTAATTACATTCACAATTATATTGGTAAATGGTAAATGTGGTTGTAATTCATTTTTATAGTTTAAAAGTTATGTATTTTTGTTTTGGAAGTTACTAAAATTTAGGCCATATTTTGAAAAAATCCACCAAGGGTTTTTGTAAATCTAAGTAAAAGCTATCAAAATTCATAATTTTAGGTGCCCTAGACATTTTTGATGGGGTTGAATCCATTTCCACCATCAAAAACATAATTCAAGCTCTGCATCTTCAGGATTTGTTAAAAAAAAATTGTCCGATCCTTATAAATTTTTATTATTTTTTAGTTAAAAATAAATTTATTATTATAATAATTACTTAAAATATAGATTTAATAATAATAATATAATAATATAATAATAATAAATATTTTTATTTTAATTATTAATAAATATAATTTATTATTATTACTTCAATTACAATAATAATAATATAAAATTAAATTTAATAATAAAAATCTACATTTAAATATATTTGTTTACAATTTCTTTTTATATTTATCATTATATTTTCATCATTATTTATATAATATATTTATTATAATATCATGATTATTATTAGAATTGTAAAGGATTTTTTTTAACTTATAAAATAAAAGTTTCCCAAAAGTCGAAAGGTAAATCGTTTAGACTTCCAAAAAAAATATGAAAAAATCCCAGATAAAAATTGAATTCTTTGAACTTCAAAAGAAATTTCAACCTAAAAAGCAAAAAAAAAATTGCCATATAAAAAAATATTTGCAACATATCAAACAATAATAAAAAGCTTAATTTAAAAAATAATAATTATTATTATTACTACTATTATTATTATTATGATGTAAGTCGGAGATCAAAAGTGGTAGGTTAGACCTTTCTATCTCATATAACAACACAGTCGTTCCCGACCTTTTGACTCTCATCTTAACCGCACTTGGGCTGTGTTGCGTAATAGAAGAAAACAACAATCCTCTGCCTTGACCTCGTGATCCATAACTTCCCCCTCATTCCGACCTCTCGACTTCCCTCTTTTACCGACCTCCGAACATCCCTCCTAAGCCAAATATGATCTGCGTTGAGCTCCCTCTATCCGCTACATTATACATTATGTGAAGAATATCTCGACTTTTGGCTAGTTGACTGACCACCACTTTCCAAGGTCAGAGGTCGGAGGTCAAACCTTTGTATTTGATAAAGCACCACAAACGTTCCCAACCTTCCGACTCCCATCTTGATTGTGGCGACACCGCACACAACAACACAATGGAAGAACAACCTCTCACCCCAACCTCCCAACTCATGACCTCCCTGTATTCCCGACCTCCCAACTCCTCACTTCCCTTTTAATCTAACCATGCAGTGCATCAGCCTTGCACTATCTACCGCAATATACATTTTATGAAGACCATCTCGACCTTCAACCACAATTGCCACCCCTTTTCAAAGTCACGTGTCGAGCCTTTCTATTTCACAAAAGATACTTGCCATCTTCTCGACCTTCCTACTCCCGACTATAATGCCATGAGAGAATACACTTGAAAAATATGAAATTTGTTATTCTCCACACCCAAAATCCTCACTGCTGACCTCGCTCATACACACACCACACTAAAGGCCAGCACCGCGCCTTCCGACTACCCAACTGCCTTACGCTCTGAAGAGCAATAAAATATTTTATATTTTGATACGTGTGCAAACCATAATTATATTTCACGTTTCTCTACTTATTTAAAAAAAAAAACTGTGAAATAGGAAGCTGTCGTTAAAAAATAAAATAAAATTCTCCCAATTCCCACCATGCAACCTCACCTCGATTTTCGAATGAAAGTGGTTGAAATGTCTTGTCACTTGAATGATTAATTAACAAATCTCATGAAAATTAATTATTGGACATTCCAAGGATCTCAAGAAAATATAACAACTTTCCTTCTTTGTGCTTCCTATTTTGCACTCTTTTCTCCGAACTCCGTTTACAGTGGTTCTCTGAAACTTGTCCCTCACTACAAACTATCAAGTACAAATTCACTGCAACCCTTTTGATTTGTGGTAAACATACATTGTCATACACAATTGCATCAGTAAATTTGATATATCTCATACAAAGTTAATTTTTTTTATTCATCTGTAGGGCACAAGATGGGAAAGAAAGGTAAATTGATGATGTCAAAGCAGGCCATACAACACATAAAAGAATGTCTAATCAAAGAAAAAATTTCGAAACTAGAGCTCTACAATGTCAACACAACTCTCATCTCCGACACCACTACCTTCAAAATGAAAATGGTAGGTATGATGAAGTGGGAAGAAATATATAATTTCTTTGAGGACAAAAGTTGGTTAAATTCTGAAACTTCAAGTGAGGATAAAAAATAGCAAGTTTGAAAAAATTATAGATACATAACTATACAAAGTTGCTATTAGAGCCAGAAAAATTCCTTATTATGACATGGTTTCATGGGCCATGTGACATCTGGATTTTCCCACCCCTAATATAATAGACTGCAACAAAAACGTTATAGCCTCCTAGAATCTGCAAGTACTTTCAAAATTTAAAAGCTTAGTCCTCCAAGAGTCTCCTTGAACACCTAGTTTCTAGATAAATTCAGCAACACAACGTTCAGGAAGTGTAAAGTTAATTATGACAAAATTGTGAAACATTGGTTACGAGAAGATAAATAAGGCTTGAAACTTAATGCATCAAAAGAATATCCAATCACCATTTTCAAAAGACCCATTAGGTTCCTCATGAAAGTATTATCCCGTCTATATGTATAGAAAACCCGTGAGTGTTGCAAACTGCAATGGATGACTTTAATGCACAACCTACTCAATGATTCAAAGTGTTCTAATTAGGCCAAGATTCTTTCTTAGAATATAAAAATTGCCCTTATGTTTTCCATTATGTCTCTTCTAGTATATGAACACATATTTTGCATGTTAGCCTACATTATAGATATTATAATTTCTTCTATTTTGTTTCCTTTGATGAAATGGAGTTATCCAGGTGAGCAGGAACTCTCTATTCGGAATGACACCCTAATTTTGTGGGAAAGTAACATCAAATTTTACTTATATGACATCTGTAATTATGTGACAACTCCTTTCCATCAAATTCTATTTGGAGAAAACCCTTCGAGGGTTAGTGAAGGCCTTAAAGAAGCCTTACAATAAATAGGAGACGGGTTCATGGAAGAATTATTCACATATATCAGAGTCTATGGAAGTGAAGTTGGCCCTCATATTCTTCCTAGATATATTCCAAATAGGTTAGATTTAAGAGAGGTGGAAAATCAAACTACCTTGAATGGACAAGCTCAGAAGTTGAGAAAACTTCATAAGAAAATATGGCCAAACTTACCAATTCACATTGGAAAAGTTTGCTTAAGGAATGATGACATGCATTTAAGGAGGCCGAAGAACTCAACCATATTTGGTTTTATTCATTTCCCCTTCATTAGTATGACCCTCACAAAATCATCAATAACCATCATAGTTTTGTCAGCTACATCAAAACCTACACACATCAACAACCTCCTTTTGATGAAATTTTTAGTCATATTGATAATTTAGACCAAGCTTTTCAAAGAGGGCGATTGTTGAGTAGTGAGGATAGAAGTAAAGTGTAAGAATTTAGAGACACTCTTTATGAGGACTTCCTTAACTAGGAGAGTGTTCATATAAATACTACAATTAGAGAGATGAAATCACTTGAGAATCTGAAATACAATTTCAATGAAATTATTTCAAACCCTGTTTCGTCCTCTACAAAATAGAAGAGTCCTAAATTGAAAATGTTTGTGATGTTTCTTTTACAACTCCAAAGATAAGAACAACAAAAGAAATCACTCCTAAAGAAAAAGAGTTGAACACCGAGATAAAGCAACAGGATAAAAGAAACATAGAATTCACAGGTTAGAAACAAGAGAGACCAGAGAAAGAATAACCAATAGGAAAACAGAGTTCCTCTCGTGAAAATGTCATGATTATTGATAACCCATATGAAACCAAGAAGGAATATATATAGTCGAAGAAAATTAATGAGGAACTTGAATATATGGAGATTGACACAAATAAAGAAGATCAAATTATAACGACCCCTGTGTCAACATTGGCCACTTTCTATAGAAGAGAAAAAGCCTTTCCTCAGTAGCAAGAACAAAGTACCCACATATATATTCCATATACTTGCTATTAAACATCCATGACTCCAATTTCTATGAAAATCCCTCTTGAGTATTTTATATTTAAAATCTTCACTGAAGTACAAATTATTCGTGAAACCATTCCATATTTGACTAAGTATTATTTTAATTCTTAAACCAAGTAAATTGTTAGAAAAATGAAGAAAATAAATCTTGACAGTTTCGAAACCATTTTAGAATTTAGTTGGTAAGCAATAGGAAATATTGAGGAAAAAGATGAGGAATCCTCCCAGACTCTAGGAGCCTTTGTCAATTACAACCAACAACATGTTACAAAAATTTCCACAGCATAGAAGAACATTCAGTAGAAGATAAAACATCTAGAAATTGAAAATGAGAAAGGCAAAGCTTTCAGTGAGGAAATTAGGCAGAAGACTTTTGCAATGCTTGTACATAGGCTCACCATCGAAAGAGAGAACTTGCAAAATGAATACCAAAATCAGTTGAATGAATTGAAACTGAAACACTTCGTAGACATGAAGGTAATTGAAAATGCACAATGTAAAACAAATCTGAACATTAAAGGAAGAATGTGACAACAACATTATAACCATGAAAACAAAAATGAAAGAAGAAAATTAAACTATTAAGTTTCAATTAATTCAAAGTCATGAAGCGAAGAATAACCTGAAGTTTTTTAAGGCACAAGAAATACAAGAAAGTGAAATCTTGAGAAAAAATCAAGCTAAGTTTTATAAAGAAATGGAAAAAGTTTGCACATTTTTGCAACCAAATATGGATCTTAAAGAAATAATAAAATCTTTGGAGGAAGAAGACAAGTACATCAAATTAAAATTCACATCAATTCTTAAATGAGAAATAGATTTCTAGCTTAAGAATATCTCAAAATTATCCAAAACAAATAAAAGACTAATGCTTTCTTTTTTGAGTCAACGATAGTTTGAGGCAAAAGAAATCAAACAATGTATCAAAAGGCCCACTGAACATTATCTATCAGTATGGGAGATGGGGGCAATTTCTATAGAGGAATTCGATCTCTTAGGATCCAAACCACTAGAAGATGCAAAACATGACTCAATGCAACAAAATATCAAACACAACGCCATGGATGAACAAAGAATCATAGGCACCCTCAAAACGTGGAACCAATAAAACTTTCATATATTTCTCAAGTTTCCCTTCAATTAGATCAAACCCATTTCCAAATTTAGAATCAAGTACAAAAAAAATAGTTGTCCATAATTTGATATCTATGTACGAAGTGAATATTACTCATTTTCATCCGATCCACTTCTCAGGAATTTGTCAGATGTTCTCAAATTGGGCTAACAACATCAACTAAAATGCACCACAGTTGGTTAGCATTGACAAAGAAGAGTCAAATGAGTAGGAAGAAGATTGAACGACTTGCTAGATTCGCCTACACAAAAGCCTTTCAGGAAGGATTAAAATTTAAGAGTTGGATTTCTACTTTCTTTCCTACAAATATTACATATTTTTTGATTCCATATTATTGAACAAAGTTTCCTTTTATTCAATGTTATTTATATGTCCTCTTACATTGGAGTAGGGGTCTATATGTTGATGATGTCCAATAATTTTTTTTTCTGAAGTATTTTTTGAAGTGAAATCTTTTTGAAAACGAACACGATGAATTAAGGGCATCCTATTCCTCTTATCACTTTCATTTTTTAATGGATCTTCCTACTCTTCACTTTTCAAGTTTATTGATGTTTATCCCTGGCTCAATATTGGAATAATGTGTTTGAAAATTTGTTTTCGCATATGATACACCTTTTTTCTTCCTGAAAACAATTTGCAACCAGTTTCTAAAGTGTGATTATTTTTTAAAAACAAAACCGCCATTTATATTCATATTAACCTTTGGGATTCATTCTGTGAAATCTCCTTTTTTTCTAAATGGATGTATATCATGCTCAATGCTTAACTATATTCATGTCTATGTATGGAAAAATATTTCCACATTCTCTTAAAGGCTCCTTAAGAAATGGAAATCTATTTGTTTTCCCGTGTCAAAGAAAATTTATTTCTACTCTATGCTTACGTATCTCTTTTTCACTCAACCACGGTATTCTAACTACAATGCACGAAACTTCTCATGTTCACAATATAGTTTCCATTCATGTAATTTTTTTTTCCTCGCAGTACATGCTAATATATTTTGGGAAGAAGGTTAGTATTTCAAAATGAAAATTTGTATTCATTTTCTCTCATGAATTTTATATCTTTGTAGACAATTTCCTACTAAATCTTTACCTTTATTAATGTAAATATGTGCCTCGGTAAAACAACAATTTTTCTGCACTTATCACCTTAACTTTCTATGTGTTTCTTTCTGTCGGATGAATTTGTTTTAGAATGTATAATAAAAATTAAAAAACATTCAATTGTCTAGTAAATATTATATAGTTTAATTAATACATTAAATTAGTAAAATATTTAGTTTACAATTTTAATTTAAAAATATTTATTTCATAAGAAAATTTAGTTAATTTTTTCAATAAATTGTAGAAAAACATTATGGAGGGAAATACATGAAACAAAATTTTTAGAGGGAAAAGTTTTGGCAAAAAATTTTGGAGGGAAAACTTTGTAAGGAAATTTTCATTCTTTAAGCTATTATTATCATTAGGAGAGTTTGCATTTGTATCATTCATCTCTTCCATTTGAAAGGAACGGATTCTTTTGATAATGAAGTTTTTCTTTGTGAAACATCAACATCTTCATCGTGTAACAACTCTATTCATATTTATGAATATAACATAATTTTTTCCACTATGAATAGAGAGTCAAATATTCAACTTAATCATAATCCTAAGGACTATGAGAGAAGCACTGATGAAATACGGGATGAAGAATTTCAAATAAATAAAGAGTCATGTTTCCACTTAGTTGTAATCCTATGGATTATGGAGCAGAAGTGATGAAGGGCATGATGAAGAATTTCAAAAGAATGGAGTGTCACGGTGTCCCCTTAGTCATAATCCTCTGGACCATGAGAGTAGTAGTGATGAAGAGCATGATGAAGAATTTCAAAAGAATGGAGTGTCACAATGTCCACTTAGTCCTAATCCTATGGACTATGAGAGCAGCAGTGATGAAGATCATGATGAAGAATTTCAAAAGAATGGAGTGTCACGATGTCCACTTAATCCTAATCTTATGGACTATGAGAATAGTAGTGATAAAGAGAATGATGAATAATTTCAAAACAATGGAGTGTCACAGTGTCAACTTAGTCCTAATCCTATGGAATATGAGAGCAGTAATGATTAAGAGCATGGTGAAGAATTTCAAATGAATAGAGTGTCATAGTGTCCACTTAGTTCTAATCCTATAGACTATGAAAGCAGTAATGATAAAGAGCATGATGAATATTTTCAAAAGAATGAAGTGTCACAGTGTCCACTTAGTCCTAATCCTATGGACTATTAGAGCAGCAGTGATGAAGAGCATAATGAAGAATTTCAAATGAATAGAGTGTCACAGTGGCCACTTAGTTCTAATCCTATGGACTATGAAAGCAAAGTGATGAAGAACATGATGACAAATTTCAAATGAATAGAGTGTCACAGTGTCCACATAGTCCTAATCCTTTGGACTATGAGAGCAGCAGTGATGAAGACCATGATGAAGATTTTCAAATAAATAAAAAGTTGCAGTTTCCACTTAGTCTTAATCCTAGGAACTATGAGATCAGTAGTGACGAAGGATAGGATGAAGCACTTAGTCCTAATCCTAAGGACTATGAGAGTAGTAGTGACAAAGGGCAGGATGTAGAATTTTTAGTAAGTAAACAATCACATTTTCAATGTAGTCCTAATCCTGTGGACTATGAGAGAAACACTGAGAATGCACATGATAAAGAATATCCAATAAACATTGAGTCAAATTTTCCATTTAGTGATAGTTCTAAGGACTATGATAGTACCACTGAAGAAAGGGAAGATGAAGAATATCCTCCAAGTTAGTATTTCAAAAGCACAAATGATCATAGTGAGGATAACATTCCTCAAAATGATGATGAAAATTCTTATAGAAATGATGTTCCAATGATGGAGATTTTACTAGGAAATTTTGTATTGAGGAGTAGGAGCAGGCATTTTCATATCAATCCAAAATGTTCTAGTTATACAAGGGGTGGAGCATAGTATCTAATTAGAATAAGTTCTATGAGTGCTCTCATTTCAAGTGAATGTTGTCAAAAATATTTCTTGAAACATATGGATTTCAAGTTTGCATTAGAGAAAATGAAGAGATATCCGTCAATGAAAAAAAGCATGCAAAATTCATATTTAGTGGGGTGCATGCAATCTACATTATCAGGTTATGATTATCATATTGGGTCTTTATCTATATGTAGAAAGGCTTTTAAAATGTCTCATTCAATTGAAAATTTTCATCTCTCAAGAATCCAAGAAAATTTGGAGAATGATCCCACATTTTTATTCAGAAGTACATCATAAACGACAGTTTTGTCCATTTTATGGATGAGAGATTTATTTTCAAAGCATGGAGAATCAATATGCCAAGTAGAGAGACAATGCATATTTCAAATAATTTCTCAAAATGAGAAATCTACAACTTATACAAGTAATATCCACAGGGTGTTGAGGGACATAGTCGATTTATTACATATCAATATTTTGTGAAGGTATGGAAGAAATAATTCAATAATGTCCATATTCCTAGGAAGAAAAGGATGGGGATTTGCAGTACATGTGCTTCTCTTAAATAAAAAAGGGATAAATGTGAAGGGTCAGAAAGAGGTAAGCATTCATAACTTTAACTTTTAAAATTGTATAGTCTTCAACTATGAGAACGTATTTCTTAATGACTTTCTTTCATGTTGTGTAGATTTCATTGTCAAAGAACTTCAGGAGCATCAAGGACAACATACAAGTGAAAGGAAAAAGTTGTACAAGCATTGAAAGAAGTTTTATGGTAGTTGATAAAAAAACTGGCAGAAAGAGAAAAAGAAAGGGTACAAATATAAATCATCGCCGCAAAGACCTCCTCAAATTGGAGGATGTTGACATACTTATTTATGACTTCAATTTAACAAAGAGATGAACTATTCACTTCAAGACAATAGAGATTCTAAAAAGTTTGTTACCAGAAGGAATGGTGTGGAGAAGGGAGTCTACTGAAACCAATCATAGATCTAGAAGAATTTTGAAACCTGAAATGGTGGGCATCCATGTGGACTTAGATGGTGCACTAGTTTATGAAAGAGAAGAATCTGGAACATCTTCATCTACATCAAGTCATTCATCTGAAGATGTGAATTCTGATGGTGTGCAAGAAAATATGAGTGATTTTGAATAATTGTCTAAGATATTTTATATAACTGATGTTTGTATCATATCTTGAAATAAAAATTTTGATTTCCATCCATATGGTGTTAAATAAGAAGTTATGAGTCATTTTTAAGTTATTGATTATATGTTTTAATTATGATGATTTATATTGTTTAGAATATCTACAATGCAAAAATAACTTAGAGATATAATGTATGTTTCATTCAATCTACAAATAATGACATTTTGATTAATTTAGTCATGTAATTTGTTCATTATCTCATGGTTTTTTAATTTTATGGTTGAAATTTTCCATTTTTTGTGGTTGAAAATAATAAATTTTAGCGATCTTTAGGTGCATGTGATTTTGTGTTAACAACGGTAGTATTTGAAAAACCTATTAGAATTTTAATGCTGTTTGCAGAAAGCAACTTTTATTTTTATCTCTATCCTCACTCTACTAATACCTGATTGAAATTATTACTTAGGAAAGAAAATATGTTTATTCTTCCAAAAACATTTAGTGTGTTTCTTCCTCTCTAGAAAACTGTTTTTTTGCACTAAAATTACGATGGTTTTATTAGATAATTTTTTTATTAAATGTTGAAAATTAGACCCAAAAAAAAAACAGGATCAATCTAAGAGTATCAACACTTTTCGTTTTTCAGGGTGTTTTGTTACATTTTTGCACAAAAAAATCGTTTTCACTGCCATTTTTAAAACATGTTCAGAATTGACCCTAAAAAAAACTATGGTTCTAGTATACACACTTTTCATTTTTAGCACTGTTTTTGATGTTTTCTCGGGGTTTTTTGGTGAGAGTTCCCATTTTGAATTTATAGTTGTTGTTTCAAAGTTTACATTGTTAATTATTTGAAATGTTAAATAAAAAATATTAATATATGTTTGTGGGCAATTGTTTTCTATTGTTTCGCAATTATTTTGAGACTTGTTCACATTATATAGCCACAAAAAAAATATGGAGATAGAAATTGATTATAATGCCTCCCAAATTACATTGGATATTTGTCATTAATGTTTAAAGTGATGGATTTTATATTATTAAGATAAAAATTGGAAAATATGTAAATTGTTATTGATCTACTTTAATTAATATATTTATGTGTCATGTTCTAAATCAATTATTAAATAGATTACACAAAAAAATAAAGATATAGGGAAAGAAAAATAAAGATAAAAGATAATTAGGACAAGTGGAGTCTTGGAATCAAGTCCTTTATGATGGAAGGACTCTATATAAGAAATGGGGAAGTGAGAAGGGGATCTTTTTGAAAAGAGAGAAAATGCTTTGTAAATCTACCAATAAGAGATTAAGTCTCTGGGGTGGATCGCAGATGAGTTGATCCTATGGCTGGAAGGAGAGTTGTTCCCATAATATCCTTGCAGATTTGTTCCCAAATTCCAAATCTTCAAATAAAAGGTACCAATTTATCATTCTTATTTTCGGGTACTACGCATCAACTAATAGTGATATGCATTTTTTGGCTTCTCCCCCAACATTCCATTGAATGTAAGAATGTTAGATGGGATATTGTGTGGCATTGGTGGCTACCTTGGATTATGAAAGTGTTGACAGTATTGGAAATACATCAACCAAGGGGTTATCCCTGGTATGAAGTACCAATTAGACCTCAATTCTACAATTGTTAGACCTCACATTGTTTCGAGTAGTAGCCCCAACCGAAAAACAAGGTTGGTTGCTATCATTCTCACGAATTTTCCTTGACTACAATTATCAACATAAGAGAACGCAGAAAAAATATTTTAGACAAGCAAGTAAGTTGACACTATGAGGTAGACAATTGTAATGTATATAAGGTTCTTGCATAGAAAAAATAGAAAGAGTGAGCCTTTAAACGAAAAGTAATAGTACTATTCTAATAAAGACACACAAGAGCATGGAAGGAATCATTGATTAACCTGCAAAGTAGTTCATTTGATAACAACGATCATAAAAGAAAGTAACAATTAAGGGGAACACATTGACACATATGACTTTCTAATGACACTTTGAGAAGGCATTTCATTACAATTAGGGGCGAATGTTCACCCTTAGGCGAAATTAAGGGGTTTTAAATTTTTAGTGAGCGAATATTTGGTATCATAGTACATTTTTACAAATAGCCTCAAATAGCCCACCTTATTTTAAGGGAGAGCATAAAAAAGGTAAATTTAGCCCTTGAAATTAGGAGTTATAACCTTTCGTTCACCCTAATTTTCAAGAATAGGTTTTATTTAAGTGAATCCTATGGGCCAAATACCATATTTATAAAAGAGGTATGGTAAATTAATAAAAATAGAAATAAATGCGAGGTATGGTAAATAAATAAAATATTTTTTATTTTTACTCCATAAGTCACCTTATATACATGCAAGGGTGTAAACAAATAAAAATATAAATAAAGTAGAGGTATGGTAAATAAATAAAACCTCTTTTTATTTATGAAGTCTCAAAAAAGAGGTTTTATTTAAGTGAATCATATGGGCCAAATACCATATTTGTAAAACAGGTATGGTAAATTAATAAAAATATAAATAAACAAGAGGTATGGTAAACAAATAAAACATTTTTTATATTTACTCCATAAGTCACCTTATATTTACGGAAACTCAAAAAATGCGTTATATTTAGGTGAAAGCTATGGGCAAAATACCATGGGCTAGATTATTATTAATATCATGCAAAAAAAACATTATTAACCATAACATTAGTATTAATAAATATAAAAATGGAATGCATATTGACCCATGGTGTTAACATAGAATGTAGTCTATTTAAATTGGGGAATTAAACTGACATAGATCCATCTTTACTCTGAATCTACTAAGCCCTCAGAGGGATCAAATATCGTGATATGCAAACTAGCATAGAGTGAAAAAATATTTGATCCCTCTTAGGGCTTGGTGGATCAAGACTAAAAATGGATGTTGTAATTTAATGTATGTTAAACATTTTAACTTAGTTAAAATAAAAAATAAAATAAAAATCAATTATTAATTTTTATGTTTTTTATAATTTAGCTCCAGGTTATGATAACCCTGTATTGACCATGGTAATACATGGTATTCATGTGAGCATAGACTAATTTAAAGGGGAAATTCTATCATCTTAGATCCATCTTAATTCCGGGTCTACCAAGTGCTCAGAGAGATAAATAGATTTAATCCTCCTAAGAGTGGTAGATGTGGATTTAAGATGGATATAGGTTGGTTTTTATGATAATGAAGATATTAAATAGACTTGGGAAATTATATTGTAAAAACATCTTAAGGTGAATTGTTAAAGCTACATTTAGTCACTTCACAAAATTTAGTAATAAAATACCAATATCTCCATTAATATTGGTTTTTAAATTTTTCTTATTTAACAAAAAAAATTCAAAACAATGAAACCTTATCACTTTTTCCACATCACCCTCGCAGAATATTTCTCACCGTTTTTCAAACATTCTCGATGTGATATCTTCATGAAAAAGTTTAGGTACTGATCTTTGATTAGTTGTTTGAAAAATAAGCTGGTTTGTACAACCTTTCATCTTTTGAGCTATTCTTAGTTTGTCCTAATGATCTATAGGGGTTGGAGCCACTGCACCATAATTTCCTAAAAGGTGGAGATTGTTCACCAAAATGGAAATCAATCTACATGTTACAACGCTGTTAAAAAATGTGAGACCTATGAGGGTAGTGAATTATGCTAATAAGCAATTTAGATTGGAGAGACATAATTAAATAATTATTATTTAATTGAAATATTTCCATTAAAATAATAATAAATAACATTTATATATTCATATATTGATTGGAAGGATTCTCACAATGAACTGTCTTTCAATTAAGATCCCCTCAGGCCTTTGATACCTAATCGTTTCTTATATTAATATAGTTGCGGCTTGCTACTTGTTGGATTGTAGGGTAAACCAAACCTTGATAATTGTGCGTTTTTATCTCACATTGGAGACAGGAATAAGAAAGAAATTTGATAACTTTAAAAAGTGGTAGCTTGACAAAATTTGTAGAGAAAAATTAATCTCTCCCTACCCTGACAAAACTCTTTGTCAATATCAACACCTACAAGAAATTTGTTGTGAATATATCAAAATAATAGAAGGAATGAAAGAGTGTATTGTAAGAACCTTGACAAACACGGCCACTGAAACTTGGAACATTGTTTGTAGGAAGAGAGAATTATGTCTCTTTTTTCCAAACATGTATGTTAATATATTATAGTTTAATGAATATGTTTTCTTATTATCATATATGGTTTCATACTTTAACAAAACATTCACTAAGACTTCACAATGTTTTATTATCCAGTAAAAGATTTTCCAAGATCTTATGAGATTTTATAATTCAATGAAAGATTCTCCATCATTGTACAAGATAATATAATCTAGTGAGAGGTTTGCCAAAAAAAGTATATATACATATTATATTATTGATAAAATAACCTCCCATTTTTCCTATGTATCAGGGGGATTAGCCTATTTATTATACATATAAATTTAGGGTGGTTCTTAAAATTTTCCCTCATGCCAAGCTCTTCTCCCTGTTGTTAGAGTTTGACTTGTTCATGATGGATATTTACTTGTACTTCATTTTCACCCTCTAAAGGGTGTAGATGAGTGTCAAAACCTTCCAAGGCAACATGATTTTCCATGCCTTTTCCTTGATCCAATATTCTTTCACCTTCTTCATGATGGTTCTTCCTTTTTCTCCATCTTTGCAGGTACTCTCTTGTAGCCTTTCATTGATGACCTCCCTTGAGGATGACCTTGCCATGTCGCAATGATAACACCTGCAAATGAATTCTAGTCATGGCAAGCCAACATTAGTCCAGAAACTACCTATTCTACCTTTTCTTGCTCATGGAAGATGTTGACTACGATGAGGCAATGAACAAGGTTTTGAGAGCAGGAGATTGAGAATTGTGGACCTGAGGGCTATAGGGATCTAGGGATGACCCTACTATCCACTGGAACTACACAATTCATAGTAGGAGGTATAAGACAAGGTATTGCATAGTGAGGAGTTTCAAGCAAGAAGAGTGAAAGACTAGTCACTGTAATTTCACAATGCATAGTGACTGAGGGACATACATAGTAAATTGCACAGTTGAGGGGCTTGGTGACCTAAAAGTGACTTACTTCTCATTGGAACTATGCAATGCATAGTAGGAGGCTCATCAAATGAAGGGATTGTACAATTCGGAAAGTTAGGGAGGGAGCAAAGCAAGGTTGCACACTATAACTATAAAATGCACAATACTTGAAGAGGAGGCTTGGGATATTGCATAGTTGGACAAGTTATTGACATGAGGAGGCTCCATTATCCACTAAAAATGTACAATGCACAATTCAGGGAAAGGTATTGCATAGTTAATGGATTTAGTGATGTAGTGAGGCGGGTTTCCTCATTCTGATGATGTAATGCACAATTCTAGAAGGATCGGGGTAGGTGATTGTGTAGTTGAGAAAGTCAAGGACTAAGACATGATTGATTTCGAACTGACATTATGTTGTGCACAATAGAATCCTGATTAAGCAGTGATTATGTAGTTTGTAGATGCAATAGGTAGGGACTGAGCATTGGAATTGTGCAGTGTTCAGTCGTTGGAGGTAGAAATTGCACAATGCACCATTCTAGGAGGAAAGGGTGCTTCACTGTCACTTAAGACTACACAACGTGTAGTTTCAGGAGGGAAAAAAGTTTGCAATTCTCACAAATCATGAAGCCACTAAAGAATGACTAAGTGTGGGATCAATGATACGAGAAAGATAAGACATGCAAACAAGTTTTGAAATAGTGATCTCACACTTGTATAACGTCAATACAAGCCAATATAATGCACAATACCGAAAATAAACATGAATACCTTGGAGTGACAACAAAACAACACTTATTTATAAGTGCGACAACTGAAACATAGCTTTGCAACACTTAGAATACATGTTACGACAAAAGCGTCGAATACAACTAGAAAGTGTTCTAAGTTGTGGGAGCGTTTCTAGCACATATTCTTATGATATATCTGATCAATTAATGTAGAAGAGTGCACTAGAGTTGCTGCTAGTAGTGCACTAAGGTGCAACACATGTAAGGGTACAAAGAGTTAAAAACAACACTTGTGACAATTAGAAAAAGTGAAAACGACACTTGCAAAAGCTAAAGAAAGTGAAAGTGGGACATGCTAAACTGAAGGGAAAGTAAAAGTGATACCTGTAAAAGTGAAAGCAAGAAAAAACAACAGTGGTGAAAGTGAAAATGAAAATCATGAAAGAAAAAGTGCACAAAAATGACTATTGAGAAAACACACTGGGATGATGGTACACTTCTAACTAAGGGTGAGAGAGACTATCAATTAGAATTGTGCACTGACTATCCATAGGGATTGCACAGTGCTTGACTTTCAAGGATACACATTGAATACAAGGCTTGCTTGGAAGAGGTGTACTTGTGAATGCATGAAAATGTTAAGCATGTGTAAGAAAGTGGCTTCAATATTTATAATCTCAGAAGAGGACTTGAACACTTAGTAAAAAATCAACTGACCATGAAGTGACTATGATCAACTTGGAGTGACATATCATAAAATCACAAGGAGGCTCCAAAATTTAAGTGTAGGAAAAAATTTTGAGGGTTTTTTTCATGACAACAACAAAAAGATAGGATTATTGGTGAGCTTATCTCGGTCTAAATAAATTAAATACATTAGAAAAGGTAACTAGGATGAGGAGCAATTATGACCATGGGTTTGAAAAACCTAGGTATATCTTGATGTGCCCCAACATTATAATCTCAACACTTATCATTCTTCCTAATTTTCTCTAGATTATGTTTGCTATCTCATGCTTTTAAGCATTCCCCTATCTCCAAGAAGCCATAGTTTCCTTGTAATGGTGTTTAGAATCATTATCTTGCATCTAGTTTGCTACTATTAAAGAGGAGACCTTCAGTTGCACGAGAAGGGAATATTTAGAGAAAGGTTCCATCACTGACGATGACTAGGATTAGGTTGTATCATAACTACTTCTTTGATGTTGTTTTTAAATAAACAGATTCACATTCCATTTCCATTTCCGTTATTTATTTTTCATGTTTATGAATTGTGGAGAAATCTAGGGGCAAATAGATTAAGTGATCTCTCTTAGATTGATAATCGCTTTTGATATATTTCTACTTATCTTAATTATATTCTTCTTCAAATTGATTATTATTATGTTCTTATCATCAAATATCTACCTAGCAATAAAGAACAATGACACAAGAGGACATAAGATATAGGCTATCATCCAGAGCCAAAACTTCTCCTCTTGAGAGGAACACCTGCAATAACTATTTTCTTCTTATAGAACTTCAATTGACGAATTGCTAGACATATGACCCTTGAACAAGACTCCTTCGAGACCAAGTCATCCTTGCTTCTTGATGAGCTTTCCTTCCTCCTCAAATTATTTTCCTCTTCAATGTTGATTTACTTGTTGCTTCATCCTATTCTATTCCATTTGAAGGTTTTCTTTAAGAATTTTTTAATTTTCATTAGTACTTTGTACATGTGAATCTATTTCCTATATTTTTTATTAGTCCATCGAAAAATATGTTATGTTAGGTGTTGGATATCCATTAATAAATTTAAATGTAGAAAATTTAGTAGAAGTGTGATAAATCACATTATACAATCATTATTTTGTAGGAAGCCATTTCACCTATTGAAATTGTTTATTTTAATAACATCAACAAAGATAACCATCTAAACATTAGTTAACTACTTTTTCTTTGCCATTGATTCATGGATGATATATTAAACCCATATCTATTTTTATTTGAATTGACTTCCATCTAGAAATTCCCTATGAAATTTGTATCTCTATGACTTACTATTACTTTAGGAAACCCATGAATTTTATCAATTAGCCCATGGATACTTCCACTACTTCACTTGTATTTGTACTTTGAATTCCACAAAATGTGCATACCTTGCAAGTCTATGCATGACCATAAAAAACACCCTTACCTTCTCATTTTTCTAATCCTGTAATGCAATCCATCGATATCTCTTCTTATCATTTATTAAGTATGTGCAGAGATTTTAGTAACCTTATAGACTTAACTATTTTCACTTTATTTATTTTGCACACTTGACAATATTTTTGAATATATTTCTTTATTTCTTCCAAAGAAATATTTTTTGATCCTTTAATATATTTTAAAGAACCCTTAATGTCTCACCATTGGAGATTCATGAGACTCCCTTAATATTTGTTGCTTAAATTTTGATTGATGGAATAAAACTATTCTACCCTTGGACCAAAGGATATCTCTTTTACACTCCCAATGTTACAAGTAATTGTTCCCTTCCTTTATACATTGTATTCTCTATCAAGTAGTATTGTTATCTTTCCATTCATAGTGAGTTTCTTCTAACTAGACATGCATGGAAGATGTAATGGAATATAAGCTAGCGATTTCCCCTAAAGGTGGAAAGGTACACCAAAGGAACAGAAGATTTGGGAAGATTGTCTTGAAAAAATTAATCACTAAATATAAAAACTCTTATTTATAATAGAATAAATAATATAAAAATATTATTTGGAGAAAAAATGAGATATATAAAATGTATGATTTCATGTACATCTGACAACTTAACTTGATGTAGTATGTATTACATTGAGATTAAGTGGATTCAATGAATGTCAAATATCTCTAGTAGATAATGCTGAAATTATTGCAAAGTGGAAACTAAAGAATCAACCAAGTGGAATAGATGTGTAGTGACAACAAATTTAGTGAAGATGATGATTTTTGTTTTCACCCATGCCAAGGATTTTCTTCATATAGTGTATATTTAATAGTGCATCAACTTAATCCTAGATTTATTATGCTTCACTACTCCCACACCCCACTCAATTTTGGGATAGCTAGATGCATCAAGCCTTTCCAAAAACATTATATGTTCCACACCTAGCAACGCTATTATCTCATTGAATTGGTGAATAGATAGTCTTCAAAGATGGCAGTGATTCTTACCTATATTTCTTTACACCAGAACTCAAACAAAATAACAAAAATTGCAGCATTTTCAATAAAGGGAATTGAATTTAGATGACTTCTGAATTTGCAACAACATCATTGGCATGTCCTTTAAATTTGTAGAGAGAGAATTTTTTAATTTAATAAAACTATTCTATAATATTAATTAATTTAAAAATATCCATTCTCAGTGCCATGAATATATCCCACTATTGAATGCATGCGCATAAGGTCTACTGAACTCTCTATTGAAAGTTCCATGAGGTGAGCCCACTGTTCACAACCTATGCATGAGCACAAAGTGTTGAAAAACCTTGCCATAGGCATGCCACACCTTTATAGCTATCTTTTCTCTGCCACATGGTGCCACCAAGCATATACTTCCCATCAACTCATTCTCGAGGCCACATAATGGGTCCTCTTGCGAGATTCCAATAATCTATTTGAAATTACTTCAAGAATGAGGGTAGTGTTTTTATTACAAGGAAAGTACAATTTTTTTTGGATTACAAAGAGAAACCTTCTATTTCAATAGTTGCTTACATGTTGATGGAAACTTTTCATTGAAATATTTGGTTATGTCCAGAGTAAGATGACTAATGAAAAATTACACGGGTAAACAACTAAATGACCGAAAAAGTTATATAATTCCTTATTTATTCTTGTAGTATTGAAGAAATTGTTGGGCTATTACATTGCCATGCTCGGCAAGGAAAATTATGAAAAACAATTGATCATTTTTCACATTGTTGCTTTTATCAGTGATCTTAATACAACTCAAAGGACAAATTCAAAAAGTTAGAAAAAAAATTGACCAGGAAAAGATTGTCTATGGGACAATGGAGCCACTCTTGATTTTCCAAATAATGATTACAAATCTCACTGGCTTTCCCATGTCCAACACTTGTATTCACAAAGAAAGGATTGTTGCAGAAAAATCCATGTCGATTTGAGTATGCCCCCTTTATATGAAGGTCTTGAAGGTTTTTTTGAAGGATTTTTATTACATTAATTCCAAGGATGTTTTTGGGGTTCTAGTCCAATATCCTAGAATCAAAGGCGAGGTCTGGGATTACTTTGATTTTTAGGGGAATGCACATGCCAATGGTGATACAGTTTTCATGGCCACATCTGTTGGCTTAGAGGATATCAAAGTTTGCAGGGGAGTTCAAAGTAGATATGGATATTGGATCTACTCAGCAGTTTAGGATTTCGATGGTATTTAGAGGAGCTCATGCCACTTTTCTGGATACTTCACAAGAGTATAAGAGAATCGTGCCTCAGAGAATTATAGGAGTGAGTGTGGATTCAAATTAAAATCAGGATCTTTAGATCTGGTGAGTGAGGTTTCTTCTCGCCTCACTTCTTCAGGCATTCTTGGAAATCTCTACACTGACTAGGTAAGATTTATTAGTGGTGAGGTTGACAACTTACACAATTCATACTTCCAAGAGTTGTTGGAAGTAATGTTGATGTATTCCATTATTTAGAGTGCCACATGGTCAAAAAAGGTTTGATGCAGGGAGATGAAAAATAATGGATGTTATTGGTTGGGATGAACAATGTCTTCTTAGTGCAATCTCATAGGGAGACAGCTTTGGTGTAATAATAATATTGAGATTTTCTTGCTATAAGGGTTCATACTTTATTGAATCAGCCTATGAATAAATAGAAAAATGTAGAATCATCGTTGGAAATTAGGTTCGAATTGATACAATAATGTCTATCTACTTTGATTAGTGTGTCTTCTTCTCATGGACAGATGAAAGAACAAGGCTCATGCAATTTATTTGGATGGAGTAGTTTAGTTATTTTTGTTTTTGTACTTATATTTGATTAGAATCAATTAAATCAAAATAATTATAAATCACACTTATTTGTTGCTAAGGACATAACTTTTCTCCACACCCTACAATTTTTTTTGCCCCTTTCATTTGTTCTAGAAATTCTAGTTACAATTCTTTCTCTACTACAACTTGAAATATCTTTATCAGCTATAATAGAAGGTAATGGAGGAAGCATAGGGAAATGTCGCAAACAATAGCTTTACTGTGATTTTCCAAAAATTAGAAGATGTTATGATGTCGGAGAGAAACAACAAAAAAATGGAAACCAACTTTAGCACTATGTAGGACACATTGAACAATATTCATAAATAGCTTTAAGAACAATGGAAGAGGTTGGAAAATCAATTGAAAGATTGGTTAGAAAAGATGGAGAATTCCCTTCAAGTGGATGAAGATTTGATCAAGTAGGCTAATTGACGAAGAGAGAGAGTGTGGTATCAACATTAGTGTTTCCTCCACTAGAATCTCAACCTTCCCATGAACATTAGAGGTTGGAAGACCACATATGATGCCCTCCTTCAAGAGTTTCGTATGGTCTACTTAATAAATGTCATGACTCCAAAAATTGTGTCTGGTGTAACACCTCAGGAAAACTTGTTGCCTCAACCTATGTTAGACTCTGGTTTCAAAGGGGTAAGCATATAAAGTGCTCATGATCATCTATATACATGTCTCAACGATCCTCATTTCCAAGCTCCTATGATTGGCGTGTACGACATGGGGGCGTCAGTAAGACATCATTGTTGAAATTCATGTACAACACCTACAAGGAGTAGTTAGTGGTATATTTGATGTCACTCTTTGGTTCACTATTTCTCTAAACTTTAAAGGAGTTGCAATTTTTTATTACTAAGGGACTGAGATTAAATATCAAGGAAAATTATACTAATGAAAAAAGGAAGATTATATTCTATGCAACTCTAGAAAATAAGAAATTTATTCTCATATTAAACAATGTGTAGAATGCATATGAATTGTCATATAAATAGAAAATTACAATTTATGAGAAGGGTATGAGAAGATATGAGTGACATGTGTCTGAGAAGGTATGAGAATCTTTTATGTATATAAATAATTTATAATTCTAAAATATAAAGTAATAAATAATTTAGAATTAAATTTTATAATCTTTCTTTTCATTTATGTAAAAATTTATAATTAATTTTATTATTATCCGATATAGAAGAAATATTTGATAATGATTTTATTGTAAATACAAAAATAAATATATTTTGTTATTAATAAAAATTAATTAATAGTTTAGTTTGAAATACAATTTTAACTATATAATTTTTTTCTTGAATTTATACCAAACCCAAATTTTATTCAATTCATTATTTTTCTAAGTTAATTTATTTCTATGACAACCATATTTTCCATCCAATTTTTACACACGTGTATTACTATTATAATTGCTATAAAATGCACTTGACATATATTTGGATGTCATGGTTTTGAATTATACTACCTTCTCATATAAATAAATGTAATATTTTTCATTGTGGATATATTGTAGCTATACTGAAATACAATTGTATTTAAAATGCATATAATATTATTTATGATTAGAATATTTACTTTTAATTAATCAAATAATTGTATTGTTCAATAACCATGATAATAAAAATTTTCTTTGATGATTGATCACAAGAAACAATAACACATGATCATTAAACCATGTCAAATAATAATATTTTCTAAGAAAAATCTTTCATATCTTTCACTACATATAAGATGATTTGATTATGATTTAAAAATATATAAATTATGGGGTGGCAGGAGGGGCAGGGATTCTCATTAATCCCAAAGGAAATATCGAAGAAATATATTCTTGGGGCCTGGGAAGAAAGACAAACAATCAAGTTGAGGTTTATGGTTTATTCCTCATACTTTCTCTGTCTCAGAAAAAGGGCATCAGGAAGATCCAAGCCTTGGGAGACTCAATGTTGATAATAAAATGTCATATGAAATAAAATTCATCTGAAAACAACATGAATATAAACCAAATAATTAAGAGATCCTGAGGTATGATTCGTCTCTTTGATCTGGTGTCATTCTTTCACATCCAAAGAGGGAATAACCAGGAAGCAAATAAGCAAGCAAATTTGGCCTCCCGGTTTAATGCAGAAAGAATTATAGTGAATGAAATAGAGGATAGATTATACATTTGCTAAACATGGTAAAGGTTTTCAAACATTGGACTCGGGAAGGCACTCTTGGATGGATCAAGAGCACTAGTACAAAATTACTAATTAGTTACTAAAGAAACAACTAAAATTTGCATATAATGACCATTTTTTAGTCGGCGACCAATAGTAGCTAATTTAGAGTATCTTATAATACAATCAACTTTTAGTCATTTTTAGCTTAGTCATTAATTCGTTTCTTCAATTTTACCATCTAGTAGTATATTTAGTCATACATTTGGTCATTAATGTTTCATTTGTTTAGTCATTAGTTATTGCAATTAATGACCAAACATACAACAAAATATATTACTATATGAATCCTCGAGAAAACCAATCAATGACCAAAGAAATATGACCAAAATGTTTGTCGTATTATAAGATATTGTAAGTTAGCTACTAATAGTCATATATATGCAAATTTTAGTCATAATTTGAAACCAATTAATGACCAAAGAAATATGACTAAATTTTAGTCGTGTTATAAGATATTGTAAATTAGCTACTAATAGTCATATATATGCAAAATTTAGTCATCATTTTAATATCATTTGCAGTAGTTATTTATCTTTTTTGGTATTTTCATATTCATGATATAAATGGTTAATTTAGTAGTTTCTATTCATTTCATTTAATTTCCTTCATTATAATTATAAACGACTAATTTAGTCATATATTCATTTTATTTGTGTTCATCGATAATTAATATAAGATACTAATTTAGTAGTTTTAGAATGATTTTATGTGTTCATTATTAATCAACATAAATTAATTAGTATGATTTTGCAACTAAATTTTAAAAAAATGCCATAAAATGTGCATGCTTATCTAATATGATAACACAAAGTTACATATGTTAATTACAAGGCTAAATAATATCAAGTGCAAATAAAACTAATTTCAACCATATAAAATTTATTTTATAAAATATCAAGTATTACAATATGAGTTTCCAACTTAATATCAGTTGGACTATAATTTACACATGAAAGATTGTTTCATCATTTCAAAACATTATCACTATGTTGTCAAAGCATTGCAAGTGAATTCACCAACTCTAAAGGCTTGACCATCAGTCTCTATGAGTGTGTCTTATGCAAGACATTGGCTCTAAGGATATCACTAGACATATTCTCTTCTCTCTCTCATTTTTGCATTTGTTGCTCCAGTGTTATTTTTCTCCTCTTTCTTCAATTGCTGCTTCATACCATCAATATTGAGTTCTCTCTAGAAAATGAAAGAAGATAAAATATAGAGTATAAAACATGAAGGATGATCAATATTTAAATACAAAATAAAGTAGATTATAAAATATTCATACGAGATATACCTCAACATTTGATAGTGGCCACTATGTGGCTAAATGACATGTATAAACAAAGAAAATAAAAAGTCACCATGGAAAATAACACCTTAGGAACTTAATATTCAACCTTCAATAAAACGTTACACACAATCATACCAACTAAGTTACATGTTAAAAATATCAGGCAATAGATAACTTGTGAAAAAAATGAAAAAAAAATCAATGTAAAAAATATCCTTATTGCTTGTTCTAAAAGAGTCATGTTCCTTAAATTTGGATATTATTTTTCCCACAATGAAGGTTCCTTGCTATTATGACCTTTGTTTTTAGGATCATGAGATTGATCCAACATCATATTGGATTATGGAGACAAAATGAATCAAGTTTCCAAGATGAGTACCTCACTTGGTTGAATGATGGTGCTCGCTGTGAGTAGTGTCAAAACCTTAGGGAAGCAGAAAACTAAGGCCTAAGAAAATATATCACCACTTTTACACTAAAAGAAAAAAATTCAATCCCACAATGGCCTCTGGGAGTACATTTTGTTGGATGCATATCACACTCTGAGAGATGATTATCTAATACAATGGCAAGCGTACATATATTGTCACAATGCTCCTCATTGTCAGACCTTGTAGTTGTGTCCTATAATATTAATCATATTATACTATTTAATTATAAATTATGACTATCACATAATTATTATTTTGAATAATTAGTTTGAAATTGCATTTTAAATATTTCTATATACTTGAAAATATTCAGAAAAAAAGTTACTTTTTGTGACTAGTTAATTTCAAGTGAATCTAAATACACAAGAAATATGGGGCCTCAGTGTTTCTCTAGCGGTTACCCACTCATTGTACCAATTTCTCCCATGTTCTCTATTGCTTTTGGTGAATTCCACTTTGATGATGTCAAATGCCAATACAATGGACATTTATCCTCGATGTTTTTCTGAGCCGAAGGGAAGCTCCACAAGTAAAAACCAAAAATTAGCCACAAATATATTATTGGGAGTCAAAATGGAGTAATTATATGACAAGCTAAGAAACACTGGACATTAATCATCTTCCTTTTAATATTGATTAATAATTTCTTTGCATGATCATGTCATACTAAAGTGTCAAGTACAGACATTTAAACTTAGTTATCCATCAATATCACCTTTGAGAGTGCTTAGTAGTTAATACTTCCTATTTTACACATAGTAGATCACCAACTTTAAGGATATCAATATAAACACAACAAAAATGAAATTAAAAGAAATGCTAGGAAGTCAAATGCGACTAATATTGAGTCAAGAAAATGCATAGCCCTTCACATAAGCAAGGCATTCTTAGGCACTAAAACAAAAAATCCTTCCATTGCATAATTTTCACCTTTTCTTTAATTTCTTTAATTTAGAACATAATTTTCAAAAAAAAAATCATTGAAAAAGATCTCAAAATCCTAACAAATGCTCAAGTGATTGTCGTATCAATTAAAGAGAAAGGCAATCATTCGATATGATTTTAACTTGCGGAATATATTGAAGAATATGAAGCCTTCTCATCCTTTGGTCCTAATCAAATTGTAATCCATGGGTTCCAATGAAGTAATCAATTTCCCTCCAAGATAGTTAAGAGATCACATTGGAGAAGGACTTCTAGAAGCATTGGGACAGTAGAAATGGAATTAACAAGGAGGAAAATGAAGCACTTTAGTGGGTGCTCCAAAATATTTGAACACAACTTAAAATGATTTTATACTCCATCCACACATTTTAAAATGGGAACCATTCATCTACATCTAATTTATTTTCCACCTTTTTGTAATATGTAATTATTTGAGCAAGAATATAGCATTCGTAAATATTGTCATGAAAGAGGACTCTTCATAATCCTAAAAAGTTTGGCTCTAGAAAATAACAATTTCATGTAGTGAATAAATCTTACATGGTATATTTCAATGATTAAAATGACAACTTTATTCTTAATCTCATTACAACAAAAATAAATCCAACCCTAACTAGTTGGGATCTAACAAATCAAGAATTCCATGTAGTAAAGTAAACTTACATGGCAGATCCCAATTATTTGCAATGAAAAATTTATTCTTGATCTTATTACAACATAGATAAATTCAAGAGTACATACATATTTCCTTATTTGAGACGAACTTTGAACACATTCTGAGATTTCATAGAAATATAATGATACGATTTACCCGTAGGATATGAGAAAGTTATCTACATCTAGCATCTCTCACTAGACAATAGTTTTATTGACACACCATATCATGGAATTACAATCATGTAGATAGATAGTGTTATAGATATGCCTTGCAACACCTATTCAACACTACCTTCAAGCTTCAAATTCATCAATTGATTTACTTTAGTAGAAAAATCTAGTGGGATTTCATTAAATACAACCCAACAAAAGCCATTTATGATAGTTGTCATTGCCTTCTCTAGATCTATCCCCCTCTGGAAATAGAATAATTGATATTCCCCAATTTTTGAGGTATTTGATTCATGTTCAACATGGGCTATTGGTTTCTTCACGTGGAAAAGGTTGCAAATATGAGATGTATAATGGAAATAAGCATGCAATTCAAGGTTTCTCCTAAAGTATCTTGGGGGAGTTATCAAAAACCATCCACTTAAAACATGATATATGGTAGTAACAAAAACCTACCCAAGATCTCAATTAAGAATTCAAAATTTTGAAAATAGGAGATGTCTTAAATGATATCAACTATTTAATTACGTAATCACACCAAAATAGACAAATATTTAAAATGTTGAAAAGTGTGAAAAAAATGGAGTTAGAATATTATAGTTACCTCATGGTAGATATAGCTATGTAAAATGTAACTTCTATGTAAAGCACATAAATGTAACTTCTATAGCTACATGAAATGTAACTTCTATATAAAAAAACGAAGTTGGCATATTATAGTTATGTCAAGGTAGATATAGCTACGTGAAATGTAACTTCTATATAACATTCTAAATATCCATTTTTCAGTCATTTAAGAGACTAACATTTTTTATCTTCAGTTAATAACTTAATACTCCACCAAAAATAGCATTGAATTAGTTCTTCACCAATGAAGGGGAAATTTTAGACCAGTGTGAAAATTCTTACTCATTCCCCTGCCATATTTATGATATTTTATTGGTGTGCGGACTTAAGCTAGTGTAATGTAACTTCTACATATTTGAAAATTTAAATGTGTAAAGTTATCCAGATTGAAGTTATACAATTAATATATGCACAATAAGATACAATATGCATGATTTATAAGTTATATGACGTTTACATGTTATATCAAGACAAACGTTTTCTCATTTCATTAACTCTTATCTTATAGTTGGTGATGGATATCACGTTTAAAATTATGAGTCATCCTTGTCATATCTTATATTTAATGATGGATATATATTTTAAAAGCTTCAAACTTGTTATTTTATTTACGGTCAATTGAAAGGGAAGTGCTCATAATTTTATTCAATATTATCTTGTACAATTGGAAAGAAAATGATGTGGGGGTGGTGCTTCTAATGATTTTCAAACTTGTTTTAATTACCTGAATTTAACCTATTTAAAATAAACAAGGGTGGGGTAGAAGAACAATGAACGAATCCATCTAGATTGTTGGGGAGCTACTAGTAAATTCTAGAAGAGTAGTTCCATTTTTAGAGGTCTTTCAACAACCCTTGAAATTGTTGAAATGATTATTACATCATGGACCATAAGAGGCCTCAACAGTTGAGGAAAACAAAGGTACCTTAAAGAGAGATTGAAGAAATATAAGCCAAGTATCATGATAATATAGGAAACTAAAATTAGTAAAACAAAATTGAAAGGGGTTCTAGAAAATTTTAAACCCCATTACCAAGTCATGGCCCAACACACAAGCGACAATGCTGGGGGATTGTCAATTATATGGAACCCTGGAGAGGTTTGGTTCAAAGACTGGGTCAGCCTCTGAATAATATTGTCAGCTAAATTTAGAAACATTGGATCCAAAGAATGGGTGTTGATTACAGGAATTTTGCATGCCTCATATCCCGCGAGAAAGAGGTGCCTTCCTACAAAATCTTGCAAACATGAGAAATCTATACCTGGAAGACCTTTGGATAGTAAGAGAGGATTTTAATATGATCACCTTGTTAGTAGAGAAGAAGGGAGGAATGTGAAGAATGGAAGTGGACATGGAAGCCTTTGGCGATATCATATCAGAACTACACCTTGTGGACACGCCAACAATTAATGTTCTTCATGCCTGGAATAATAGAAGGAGAGGTATACATCAAATCACTTCATGATTGGATAGGTTCCTAATCTTAGAACAAGCTATAAGTAGAGATATATTCATGGAAGCCTCGATCCTCCGATATATGGATTCATATCATTGGCCAATAAGACTGGAAGTGAACCTGAAAGCAAGACCTAAGAACTGACCTTTAAGGTTCTAAGCCTTTTGGCTAAGATACTCAGGCCTCCCTAAAAGACTTGAGGAACGGTGGAAAATGAGCGAACAGCAAGGGAGGACCTGTATGCATACTTTCTAGCTGAAACTATAAGAATTAAAGAAGAAACTCAGGAAATGGAACAAAGAATAATTTCGACATATTATGAATGGAAAAAGCGAGATAAACAATCACATGAAGGAGGTGCAACAATAAATCATACATGATGGGAGATCTAAAGAGCTTGTCAAAGAAGAAGGATGGATAATAAACTAGCTGGAGGAAAGAAGAAAATAGGAAGGGATCCTTTGGAAATAGAAATCTTAGGTAAATTGGTTGCGGGAAGGCGAGTGAAACAAAAGATTCTTTCATAAATCCATGGTTCATCATAGGTAGCACAACAAAATCTACTCCCTAAAAGATCAGGACGGGCACTGTCAAGTCCAACATGAGGAAATGGAGGAGATCCATATAAACCACTTCAAAGATCTTCTCTTAGAACCTCCAAAGAACAGAACGAAAGAAATCCAAAGAATAACGCATCATATACCCCAACTAGTAACTTGAGATCAGAACCTGGCCCTGATGCGACCTTCTACTTTGGACGAAGTGGAAGAGATTGTCAATGGAATGTAGAAAAATAAGGCCCCAAGACTAGATGGGTTCACAATGGAATTCTACCCAGCCACCTAGAAATTCATGGGTCAAGATATCTTAGAGGTAGTAGAGGAATCTTCCCGCAACCAAAAGGTATGCCCTGGAATGGAGCCTAATTTTATTGTTGTCATTCCCAAAACATTGAAATATGAAGATCTTCAAGGATTTCATCCTATTTCCTTATGTAATGTTATTTATAATATCATTGTTACTCTTATTGTAAAACAGCTAAAACCCCTCTTTCCAAACCTCATCTCTCCAGAGCAAACGAGATTTGCAGAAGGTAGGAAAATCATGGATGGGTTCATCACTTCTGAAGAAGTTGTACACTCTCTCAAGGAAAAAAGGCTTCAAGGTATGATGATTAAGTTGGACCTATGCAAGGTTTATGATAGGCTAAGTTGGGACTATCTATATGGTATTCTTAAAGCTTATGGTTTTGACCAAAGATGGATAAATTGGATTCTTTCCATGATCTCCTCCCCTTTCATTTCTATTATGTTGAAAAAGACTCCTACCCCCACTTTTAATCCAACTCGAGGCCTAAGGCAAGGTGACCCAATATCTCCTTTTATGTTTATTATTGCTGCAAAGGTTTGGGTTGTTATATTAAAAATGAAGTCAAAGAATCTAGGCTTAAGTTCTAAGGATCTAGGGTAACAACTTAGCTATCACCTACAAACAATTTGTGGATGATATCATGTTATTCTGCCAGGTCTCCCTGAGGGAAGCCCATCAAGTAAAAGAGATTCTTATCACTTTTATGGAGGCTTTTGGGAAAAAGGTAAACAATCAAAAATCTTGTATTTTCTTCTTTAATACACAAGGGAATGTCGAGAACCATATAGCTAGGGTCCTAGATTTTATTAATGGAAATATCCCATCTAAATACCTAGGTATTCCCTATTGAATAATCCTTTAAAATTATCTTGTTGGCAAAAAATCCTCCAAAAAATGCAGACAAAGCTAAGTTGTTGGGCCTTTAGATTCCTGAACCTAGCTAGCAAGATTGTCCTTCTTAAAGTTGTGTTGCAATCGATACCCATTTACCAACTCTCAAGCATGGCAGACGCCAAAGGGTCATGCTCCAAAATGGTTGATATATTCAAGAAATGCTTGTGGGGTGGGGCTCAACATATCAAAAAATGGGCACTGGTATCCTGGCAAGGCCCGACAACAAAGAAAATGGATGGTGGGCTAGGCCTTAGAGACCCTTATATTTTGAATCAAATAATGGGAGAAGAAGTATGGTGGAGATGGATTGGAGGTGGAAGGGACATATGGAAAAAAATATGGACAAGAAAATACAATATGTCAGAGATAACTGAGGATATTCTAAGATATAGAGACCCTCCAAAAGGATCGACATTGTGGAACTTGGCAGCCCAGAACAGACACCTCATAAACCAGCATGCCTTTTGGGAGATATGTAATGGCAAAACAACAAGATTTTGGCTCAACTCCTAGAAACAAAGGGAACGAATGATTGAAAATCAAGAACTCAGGGACATATACCTATATACAAGTGATAGGAATATACACCTGGTGGAGGAATTCTAGAAAGATGACCAAAGAATGGGAAGCTGGAGGAGATGGAAGAAGAAGGACGATTGGGGCCAGGTCATTGAGACTGACCAATAGACAATGTTAGAGAAAGAGATTAAATCAAGACAATTAATGATTCAAAATGATCCTGATATCTTTAGATGGGGGCATACTACAAAGGGACCCTTCACCATAAAAGAAGCATATGACATTCAAGCAGGACAAGGTCAAGACAAGAAAGACATCATATAGAAAAAAAATATGGAAGGGAGGATGGTGGCCTAACATTTCCCATTTCCTTTGGTTGGTCTGTAAAGGATGAATCCTAACTTGGGACCAATTGTAGAAAAGGGTTTTCCAGTATCCTTCATTTTTCTGGATTTATCATCAGCATAGAGACGATCTAGAGCACACTCTCAACACATGCCCGTTCGTTGAATGGAAATGGAGGCAAATGCAAGGAGGATTTGAAAGAATCGATCGAGACCAGCATAGCATTAAGGAAAAAATCCTCCTCTAGAGGAGCCATATATTCTCAAGCCTGTTATTAAATCAACCACATGGCCTAGCCTTAGGATTTAATCTGTGGGCTATATGGAAAGAGAAAAACCACAAAGTCTTTAAGAATAAATCCACCACTCAAGAGAAGGTGTGGGAAGGAATAGTCCAAAACATCAAGGAAACAATCTTAGCTGAGCAATGGAACCAAGAATATTAGTAAGTTCCCCCCCAAGAAGCTCAAATCCTCTAGAAACTCAACCTATCACCAAAAATGATAACTCCATTGGTCTAGAAAAAAAATCAAGTAGGCTTGATACCCCGGGCTCACTTTACTCCTCCTAGAGAAGGATTCATAAAACTCAATTTCAATGGGGCATCAAAAGGGAATCAGGGGGTGGAAATTCTAGGTGGCCTCTTCTAGGACCCCCAAGCCAACACTCGGCTAACTTACGTTGACTCGTGAAGGACAACAAATAACAACGAGATGGAGTTTGCAGCAACAAAACAAGGACTTCTAATCATTGTCAAGATAGGGTATTGAAACCTAGTGGTGGGAGGATATTGAAGCTTGGTCATAAGACCATTGGCAAATATGAACAATGGTACCAAATGGGACAAGCTTAGCCCATGTTGGAGGACAACGCAACTTATCCAAGAGATAGGAGAAGTAATTCAAAAGTTTGATTGCATTCTGGTCTAGCGTGTTAAAAGAGAATGAAATAAAGGGGCAGATTTTCTTGCTAATTGGGGATGCAATCATCAAAAGGAATCGCTGGAAAAAAATATGGCCAGTCCAACCTTGGGATGAGAGATTTAAAACCCTGGTGGAAATACTAGATCAGGATCACAGGAAAAGCCATGATAACAACTTCCCAGAAACACAAGACCCCGATCGAGGAGCGAGCCAGTGGTTGGGACAACCTGGGTATAGTAATGAGATGTACTTTTGAGACATGTACTGACCCCCCCCCACATGCTCAAGGTGATGGGTGTGGTGACCCTTGGCATAAGTGCATGCAAGGCTGGTGGGAAAGGTGGTAGGGAAGGGGTTGAGGTAGGATGTAAAGGAGAGCATGACAGCTAAGAGGGTGAAGTTGGAGTTTTGTCTCGTGGAAGAAGGAGGTGTTGCAAAGGAACGCGAAGGTGATGACTTCTTCAGCTCTAAGCTTGGAATGACCTACAACTACATATGGGTATGTTTTTCATCCTTTCTCCTCCATTTCAATGATGTGTTGTTTCAGGTTTTGCTAGTGGAGAGGGGAGAAAGCAGGAATATCAATTGGGGGGTTGATAATTGTTGGTGGCAATGGGTAGGCAACTAGTTGAAATTTCCTGGTTCTATGTCTTTGTCTTGCACCTTCCAAGTATTTTTTGTGGCCTTTATTGTGTTGACCTTGTGCCATCTGGTTTGGAAAACCCATGTAATGTAAACCAGGGTTGGTGCAGGGTTGGACGTAGAAGGCATGTGGGTGGTGGCAATGAGATGGATGTTGGGGGAAGGGGGGAGTAGTCAACATGCTGCATGGGAGGTAGGCCATACTACTGTAGCCAAAGCACTTGCTGGGCTAATGGGAATCCCCACTAGGAATATTGGAAGGCCAGGGACTTAGAGTGAAAAGCTGAGTATGAAAAAGGGAGAGGCAATGTTAAAATTTTCTAGGTAGAGGGAGAAGGGTTATCAATTTCTGCTTGGAATTTTGTTAGATTTAGGGTGGGCTCATGCATTTGGCTTTGGCAAGGGATGTCTTACCTGACTATGACTGGAAGGTATTGGGTAATGAGGAGGGAAGGACAGAGGGATGCTGGAGTCAGACCCCATCTAGAGACTAGTTTTCTAGCCATCTTAGCCCTGGCTCCGATAGTGAAAGGATTGAGGAGGAGCATGGTGTGGCTTAACTCACTGGAAATTGTATTTAGGGAAGGAAAAAAATTATATTAAATTATTTTAGATTAACAAATTGTTGTTGTGAACATGTCTTAGGAGTTTTTGATATGGCTCGACGTGTGAGAGGTCGTGAATGAGGAAGGCGGGGACAGGCCCCCAAGAAGGATAAGGAGTCACGTACATCAGAGGCCCGCAGGGGACAAAAGTTGGTAGGACACCTTATCACTGAAAATAATGAGGCTTACCATGAGGGTACTGATCAGGGAATTCGGAAGTTGTTAGAAGAGTGGGAAGAGGAAATAAAGGAGGGCGGTGAGATAGAGGAGGATATGGAAAATTGGAGGAGCTTGGTCCCAGACCCAGGCAACACCAGAAGAAGAATTACGCAGTTCAAACAAACCTTATATCTCTATTGGTTGATGAAGAGCCTTTTGGTAAAATCTATGGAACAAATCTCGGTAGGCATGGCAGTTTCACTCCAATGTATGTCTAGTTACAAGAAGAGTTGCAAAAAATCCAATTCTAGCTCCATATGCAAGACATTAGGTTGGACAAAATTGAAAGACACATTCCATGCATCCTAGAACTATCTGAGATGCCTAGATCAATAGGAAAGGACCCGAAACCTATGGAATTAGCCTCAGAGGAGCAAAAGGCTTAGTCACTTTCCTATGTTTACTTTTGTTTTATATGCGGATAGCTTTTAATTTTCATCATGCAAGTATATGTATAGCTAGAAATCTAGAGTATGGACTCGAAACAGAGACATATATAGCTTGGCTAGAGAGATTAAAACTCTATTGTTTTTGGAAGTCTTACAATGTAGATAGGTGGCCAACAAACTTGGTTTCCCTCCTAGGCAAGTTGAGGCCACCTAGCCAATCAATGTAGTGTAAATTTTCCTATGCTTGAATAGAAAATGAAATGATCCTGCCAAGCTTAACAAAAATATAAAAATAAATAGCGGTGGTGTTTCTAGTGATTTTAATTACCTAAATTTGGCCTATTTAAATTAAATAGTTGCACTTACCATCTTATCTTAAAGTCAGTAAATTTGCTTGAGGGTATCTTCATGACATCCACCATCTCTTAAAAGTATGAAATATTAGTAGTATCTTGAACTAAATTGACAATGTTGGCATATAATATTTTATTGTGTTTTTTACTACATGTCACAAATTTATTGATATCTTATGTTTCTTGGTTTCGATTTCCATGGTAAGACTAGATTCATCATTCTTGCTAGGATTTTTTGCTATGCACACATCATATTGATCACTTCTAATTGTATCAAAAACAAAGAGTATGCACAATGACATATAATGACATGTGGGTGTCTATTTTACTCAATGATATGCTTGATTTTTAACCCATTCCAATCCCACCACAATGAAATTAAGAGAGACAAGGACTATCAATAAATGAAATTATAAACTTTAGAATGCAACACAAATTGTACCTAAACATCATGATAAGTATTTGCTATTGCCTGGTCACTGATGAGCATCGAATCACACTGTGAAACATTTGTTGCATTATAAGAATTTGGTTGCACCTGCACTAATCCTCTGTAGTAGTTTCTTCACTTTCCTATAGATATAATTTTAGAAACAATCCTACTCCTGCAATTCTTCCCTATATGGATCATCTTTGTCCCCCCCCCATTGATAGTTATTTTTCAAGGCAAAAAAATAGAACTCTCCAATTGCATCATTGCCTTTCAAGTCAATGATTGAGTATTTCCATGTGATTATCGAACCAATTTCTACTTAGGTCCAAGAAATCCTTGATTTGTCTCCATGGCACAAACCTCTTTTTGTAATAAAATTATAAATCCCATGTCTACATTCCTCGTCCTCGACATACCAATTCTTTATAGTGGAATACTTTATCTTTGCTCCCTCGGTGCAATAGAGATCCACTACTATGGCATGGAGATGATTGGTGTCATAAAATTGTGTAGTGCATCCTTCAATATATGTCACGGAACTCCTCTCACCTCACAAAACTCCTCTCATTTACAACAATAAGAGCCTTCTCAAACTGCCTGGTATCCATCTCATTCATCCTGAAATAAGTGGATATTTCCATGGGTGACAAAGCGTGCTTGGGGATTTAATAAAAGGAGCTATCACTAAAAAAACATACAATGGAACATAACAGTTATTAGCAGGAGGAACAACCCTGCCTTTCTAGTTCCTAATTAGATCAAGATACTCCTAAATTACCTCTTATAACGAACAAAAGATAACCTCAACTGCCTATAGAGCCTACCTATGCATGGTAGCAATGAAAACACTGTAAAAAACAACATCTAAAACAACGTTGGTCAATCTCTTCTTCTATTCAATGGCATGCCCAACTTTTGCAAAGTATCAAGAAAGTCAGGTTCCACTCATCTAGGCTCATATTCTTTTTCTACTATCTCTATTTAGGTTCAGAATAATAGCAAAGGTCTTAGAAATTGATGGGTGGTTAAAAGTTATCAGAGCATTTGGGTTCTTCCATTTTTAATCATTGTCTGTAATCATTGAGTCTAAATTGCAAAATCCATTCAAGTTCCTTCTTTTTAGCTGAAATTAACCTAAGCTTTGGAGAGTTGTAAGGTTTAATGGATCTATGTATATTATATTTAAAATATAGTAACATGGTTTAAAATTGTAGGCATTGACATCAGAATCTAAGGATGAAACAAGAAAGATTTTATGCACATGATTACAAGAAATTTTAATTTCATGTAACAAAGTTTGAGGAAGGTCTAGCCCTTTGAATTTGGCCATGGTAGATTCCATTACACAAATAATCAACCACTAAGAAAAAGCTGAAAAGAAAAAATAAAATTTCATGCATTCTAACCCTAGAGAAGTTAGGGAGGAGCGAACTAATTTGTACAATAAGGACATGCAAAATGCTTACTTGTCCATTGTATTTTGATGATTGAATTTGGCCAAGGTAGATTCCATTACACAAATAATCAACCACTAAGAAAAAGTTGAAAAGAAAAAATAAAATTTCATGCATTCTGACCCTAGAGAAGTTAGGGAGGAACGAACTAATTTGTACAATAAGGACAGGCAAAATGCTTACTTTTCCATTGTCTTTTGATGAGTTGTTGGCCGCAATCAAGATCTACATTATCATAATCATTAAACCCTTTATAAAATAAGGAAATGAAAAATTCTTACTTGTGCCCTATATTTTGATGAATTGTTGTCCGCAATCAAGATGTGAATTATCATAATCATTAAACCCTCAACTCTAGATAAAATTTATGCTTTGATTATATAAACCCTCGAAATTATTTACGTGTAAACAAAAATAATATTTGGTGAAAATGAATATGCTTTGATCATATAACACTTGAAATTATTTACCTCTAAGAAAAAAATCAACTTTGGTAAAAATAAAGAACTCTCTAGAGTCCAAATTCATACCCATGTACAAATGGCCAAAATCTCGAGGCCCAATGACCTTGCCCTTCCTCCATCTAATCCTTGATGCTCTCCTAAGGTGTTTCCCATACAAAATCCATCTGGGATTCGAATCCCATGAAATCCATATATCAAGTTGATGGTCTTCCTTTTTCTGGCATTTCCGGGCAGATACAAACAAGGCAGAGAAAAATGCAATGCTATAATGTGATGTTGTAATCTGAGAATATTTTATTTGAACCCAATGCTAAACTAGAAATGGAAAAGAAAAGAAATATTTATAATGGAAAAAATAAAGGAATATTTATAATATAAAATAAATATATAAATTGCAATTGGGTTAAATGATTTATTTTTAATAAGAACGTGTTATTTTGGCATAAGACTCCAAATTACAAAGAAGAAGAAGTTAAAAATTATATTGGGATGAGTGTAAACATTTAAATATGGCCTCAATTAATAATAAAATGTTAAATTAATAAAAATAATAAAATTCAATTTGTTATATTTTGAATTTGATATTAACTTGTGAATAGGTTTTGTTATACCAGGGAAATACCATGCTCCAATACCATGACTTATCAATACTATAAGTCCAAAAACCATAACTTATTTCACAACCAAAATATTTTATAATAATATGACAAGATTGTTAACCGTGGATATTGACCCCCGCATTACAGTAGATATTATTAACTTGTAAAAAACAACCTTTGTTATAATACCATGGGTCAATACCATGGATTACCAATACCCCATCCCCACAAAACATAAATTATTTCACAATCAAAATATTTTATAAAAATATGAAAAGATTGTTAACCATGGATATTCACCCTCACTTTACCATGGATATTACCTTGTAAATCGGCTTTGTTACAATACCATGGGCCAATACCATGGCTTATCAATACCACATGCCAAAAACCCATAACTTGTTTCATAGTAAAAATATTTTATTTTAATTTAATTCTACAACATTTTTATAATTGAATCTGAAAGGGAAAATATTAGAATTTGAGATATATCTAAACCCTCTATCCTCTGGACTACCAAAAATATTCCCATATAAATTAAATTTAAGTTTTAATAAAATTAAGTTAAGATGGACCTATGCTTGGATCTCTCTCTCTCTCTCTCTATCTTCTATCTCTTCTATATATATAATATATATATATATATATATATATATATATAGCTAAGGATCTAAAGGATGAGAGCAAGCAACATACGACGTGGGTTCATATTGAGGGATATATATATTGAAGAAAAAAAGGCATAATATATTGGGGGATATATAGGGGCTTAAGGGCTTTTATATTGGTAGGTATAAAAAATAGAACTCAAAGTAAATGAAAAAATATAAAGGGGTATAACAAAATGTTAATGAAAAAATGGATACCCACAATATCTAGTGGAAGTAGGGTTTTTTTAATTTGGAAAGGTGTATTTGGTTAGTATTGGTAGGGGGTTAAATAATGTGATTTGTAAGGGTATTTTCTAATGTGTAGTCAAATTAAGGGTACTTTTTAATATGCCATGAACGCACTTCATAGGTCATAGGTTCATTGAGTGAAGCCCCCATGAAACAAATTGACTAATTATAATAGATTAAATATAGTGCATGATTTTTTAAAGTTTTTCATTATTTTATGTTATTTTAATTAACATGATTGATCCAAAATATAGGTTTAATATTTTACAACCAATTAAGGTTTTTTAATTTAGATAATTTCTTAAACACAATACAATGTGATCAAATTTAAGAGAGAGTTGGGGAGGGGGTGGAGAGAGGGAGGGCGATAGTGAAAAATTTGGAGGGTAGAGAGAGAGAGAGAGAGTGATGGGGTGGGGAGAGTGAGGTCGGAGAAGAGGGAGGAGAGAGGAAAGGAATAGAGGAGAGAATGAAGAGAGAGAGAGAGAGAGAGAGAGAGAGAGAGATGGATTTGGAGTGGGAGAGAGAAGGAGGAGAGAACAAACACATAGAGAGATAGAGGTGGAGAGAGAGAGGAGTGATAAGGGAGAGATGGAGACATAGAGATGGAGATGGACAGGGAGGGGGGAGATAGTGATAGAGTTGGACGGAAGAGAGAGAGAGAGAGGGAGAGTGATTTGGAGTGGGTGGGGGGAGATAGAGGGAGTTGGGAGATAAGGGATAGAGAGGAAGGAAGATAGAGATGAGGAGAGAGAGATGGAATTGGAGGGGGCAGGAGAGGGAGGGAACAAGAAAAACATAGATGGCGAAAGGTGGAGAGAGAGAGAGGGGGTGACAAGGGAGTCATGGAGAGAGAGTGAAGGAGATAGGAGAGTAGGAGTGAATATATAGAAGGATATAGGTAGACAGGGAGAGAAGGGGAAGAGAGGGAGAGAGAGTGTGTGTATGTTTGGGGGATGAGATAGAGAGAGGGAATAACAAAGAGACAAAAATACAAATATAAATATTATAAAGTATTATATAACTAACCTAGATCCATATTAACCCTATAACTATCAAGTGCCGAGAGGGATGCAATCTCTCAAGGTGCAAACATTTCCTCAAGTTTTGCACTACAAAAAAAAATTTGCACCTCGAGAGATTGTATCCCTCTCAATGTTTGATAGATATAGGATTAAGATGTATCTATGTCAGTTAATATGAAATTAAAGTAGTTTTTATTTGATATTATAGTCTTAAACAATAAAATTTCTCTTCAAATATATTTCAAATTAGAACTAGATCCAATTAGATTCAATGAATAGATTTTTTAAAAATACATAAAATATTTTTTTATTAAAAATCATATTTTTAAAATTTCAAATTATTAGAGATAAATAATGCAAAGTTGGCTCACCTATACACCATCTGAGGATGGATATGTGTTTAAGGAAGGATAACCTTTCAACCAATATTTAACAGCCTTTCAATCCCCTATCACTTGTAAGCTTAGATTGCTTGACACAATTAAGATTACTAACATAAAAAACTAATTCATATTATTATAGTACTTCTTAGGTAGTTTTATTTTTGTTCTTAGACTAAATTAGTCATTCATGTTAGTCATTTTTAGTTGTATTACTTATTAGCTAGTCATATATTTTAACCTGTGACTAAATTAGTGATTTATGTTAGTCATTTTTAGTTCAGTCAATTGGGAAAACTATGGTGACTAACTTTTTTAGTCACCCAGTCACTAATTTCTCATTTTCTACTAGTGGAGGTTAGGAAATTAAAGAAACAAGGCTAATTTTGGGTTAGCACCTATATACCCTGTTAATGTTAGTCTTGTCTACCTGTCACCATGGATCAAATATGCTTTTACCAAGATTTTTAGGGGTCTCAAGGTCAAATTTTATCATGTCACTAGGTTTTCGAAGTAAAATTTGGTCACTAGTTAGTTTGTCTAGAAATGTCTCTATTCTCTTAAAAAATATACCATGTCAGTCGTCTACATCACTTAAATGAGTGCATCATAATAAAGAGAATGTATTCATCATAACAATCATTATCATCATCATTTTACTCAATACAGTGTCTTCATTAGGTCGTTAGGGTTTGAAGCTCCGTCTTCATTTCATGCATAAAATCTGGCATAGGATGAGTTGTGATAAGCAGCTCTTTTCAATAAATTTTTATGAGATTTCATGAGTTCTTCATGGTTACTATCTCAAGGTCCCAAAAGGAATAAGTTTCATTGCTCAAAAAGATAAGAGAAGTTCAGATTTCAAGTCTCCAAAGTGGCCAAGATTAAAAAGGTGAAAGTCATGTTTTGAAAAGGTATGTGGGGCCCATTTTCACTCAAAAGAAGATCATACCATGCCTATAAAAGCCCAAAAAGCCCCAAACATGTTTCATTTTCATCCTCACCTCCTTTTTTCATTGAGATCTCTCCTCCTTTGGTGAAAAAACACGGGTTTTCTAGCTAAATTTGGCAAAATTCTCTCGGCGTTGCAGTTCTAGAGGTGGCACTGTACTTCCGTGAACTACATTGCACCTCTGCCAACGGCGCTGTGCTTGGGACAGAGTGGCCAAAAAATTTCCAAAACTCACCCAAACATCAAATTTAACCTTGCTTTCCTATTCTTTTCTCTTATAAGTTGTTCGACAAGTAAGTACTATCATCTTACTCACTTTTTTCCTTTGGAAAAGCAAGTGTAAATGGTGAGTTTTGTTCATCTAGGGTTTATGTGAAATTTCATGCTTCAAAGCTAGTGCAAATGATGGTTTTGTTAGATATGACATTTCAAACTTTAAAATTTGTCATCTCATATCTTTGTATATATATAAATCACCATTTCATCTAACAATCAACTCATTTACGTTTAGTTTACTTCACCTTTTCACAAACCCTAACTCATACCTATCATTTTGGACAATTTTCCTAGCAAGACTGTTTTTAAATTCTCATTCTCATCTCTCTCTCCTTTCACTCCTTTCAAACTTCCTAAGTTTTCTACAACCCCTATCCATCCCCCAAAACTCCTCTACCATCATCTCCCTTCCCTAACTCCCTCATTTCATCATTTCACTCATTCCTCATTGTTTTTCCATTTTCCTATTATCTAGGGTTTTTTATCAAAATGGAGGGAGATTCTTCAACTTTGGAAAAGAGAAAACATCATAAAGGAGGGAGGATCCTAAGGTATGAGCCTACCACCTACAATGAAATCAACTCCTCACCATTCATTAAACAGTTCTTTGAAGATGTCAGCTACCTACGGTTTTGTCAAAGGGTAGGTGAAGTAGGTTTCCATGAGTAGCTCACTCATTGGATTGCCACTAATTTGAAATGGGAAAAGGCCATCATAGTAGCAATTGAATTTACATTCTTAGTAGATGTCAACTCTCTTGCCATAGGGATACCTGATCATGGGGAGTATTCATTTAAAGGGATGGGCTTAGAGCTTGAACAATACCATCCTTTCTTAAAATCAGCTTACAGAGAGGCTCATTCGCACATCATCCCATTCAGGTACCTGTTGGAAAAGTATGCATCATTAATGAAGGTTGTAATGATGCTTTTCACCTATGAGGGAATATTTTCCAGATTGTATGGGTACCACATTAGGATGCTAATGCATTTCACACCTTTAAAACCTCTCAACATGTGTAATTATTTATATAGAAGCGTTATAAAAATGTCTATAAAGGTACAAATGAAACGCAAAGAGAATCACCCTATCCTTTTTCATCATAGCTTAATAAAGATTCCATCAATTTGCAGAAAGGAACATGGCATGGGATTCCTTCATAGAAATAGATTTGTAGTGGCATGAAACTATTTCGTTAGGTCATCATCCAGATACATTAACACAACAGGTGGAGGTAGGGTCATCAAGAAAATTAAAGGAAGTTACCAAGGCACCTAAACCTGAAGTGCCCAGAATATATCAGAGAGGAAAAAGGCTTGTGTTTACTTCTCAAGTTGAGAAAAGGGCCAAGCCTTCTACATCAGAAAAATAGGGATCACATGCATAGGATGAGGAGCTAATTGAACATGATTTTGAATTAGCTGACCTAAAGGAAGCATATGAACCTTCAAACTTGCAAAAAATTATCAAAGAGAAAGATTCCAAAATCAAAGAGCTCATGGACAATATGGAAAGGGCAAGATTCATCATTTCCTTCATTGAGCAAGAAAACAATTAGCTTAAGGCCAAAATGTTAATAATGGAAAAAGAACAATCTAAGTTGTTGCAATGATGAGCACCAGTATTGTAGCAAGGACATTGCAACTCGTAGGCTACTAGCTTTACTTATCAACCCGTGGTTCATAAAAAATTGGATGTGACAATGCTATATGCACAAGTAGAAGTGAAAGTCCTTCCTGTTGTCACTTGTCCATCTGGTGAGAGACCCCAGGGGTTCCAAGCCAGACTTCTATAGAGTCAGAATAATCTTGATTATTTGATGGAAGAAGAGAAAATCTATTCTAAGAGAGCTACTCTACTGCAGTAATGAAGAAAACAACATGCAACGCTACATTGCACCATATCCTAATTAACCATTTAAACAGCTATGCTAAGAAAAATTGCTAAATCAACACTAAATTGATGCTGCTATCTAAGTTAAAGAAGTAAAGAGCATCAAACCAGACTAATGTGTAAGAAAGGAAACTAGACTAAATCTGTTTTCACTTTTATGGGTTTTTTGATGATCGGATAGTGTTAGAGTCTAATTGAATAACCAAATTGAAACTCAAGAGTGGCAACATTTAAATGATATGCAGAACAACGTTTAGGAAGGAATCAAGTGGAAGAGCAAGCGAAGATCAAAATCAACGAGAGGAAGACGTAATGAAGCAGCAGTGCACATGAAGATGAGCGGAGAAGATCTTATCCCCATAGATTACATGAATAGATGGACGAATAGGATTAACGAAAGATGAGCAGTAGAGATCTTGTCGTGGGAGATTGAGTTAATAGATGATTGAGTAGGATTAATGGAATATGACCAGCGAAGATCTTATCATGGAATTTAAGTGAATCAATGGGTGAACATGATTAAAGGGAAATGAATGCTGGAGATTTTATTGCAGGAGATTAAGTGAATAGATGGATGGATCGATCAACGAACAAGATTAACGAAAGATGAGCGGTGGAGCTCTTATCGTGAAGATTAAGTGTATATATGGATGAACCACATCAAGTCACGTGTCGGCAGAAGGGGGAAAAGATGCAGAATGATGGAGCGGTCTTCGTAGGTGGTAAGTAGTTTCTCACCCACCCTCAAAGTTATAAGTGGAATTCCTAAATTTTACGCGATTAGCTTAAGCAACTAACATGTAGCACGAGAAAACCACTTTTCTCGCATGCTCTCGATCAGATATCGGTCATGCAAGAATACATGTGAGATTGCATGATAGCCATTGGATCATGCGGGATTGATCAATGGTGGAGATCGGCCAAGCTATTTGGTGATCGAGTGATGCGATAGCCGTTGGATCAAGTGATGCATATCGATGGTGGAGATCAGCGAATTCTAAACTCAAATGTTGAAATGAATACAAATGGTAAGTAGTATCTCGCACACCTTAAGAGCTATAAGAAGAATTCCTAAATTTTATGCAATTAGCCTAAGTGAGTGACATGTAGCACATGAAAACCACTTTTATCGCATGCTCTTGGTCATGCATCGGTTGTGAAATAATTCATGTGAGATTGTATGATAGCTGCTGGATCATGCAAGATTTATCAATGATGGAGATCGGAAAAGCTAGTTGGCGAGCGGGTGACGCGATAGCGGCTGGATCAAACAAAACAGATCAACGATGGAGATTTTGCAGCTCCTAAAGTTAAATGTTGAAATGAATATGTGACACACAGTTAACAACAATTGGTTAGGATTGCTATGGATTGGATGGTAAGGATATCTACAGGTTTAATCTGATTAAGACGTGATTTATTGGTTTCTGCATCTATTATGCATGAAGAAAGTGCTGAAGGAAATGAGAATATGAGTGAGATCTTATTACAGAAATATAACGATGAAATGAACCAACTACAGAATCAAGACGACAAACTACCAAAGCTCATGCAAGAAATAGAAATATGTTTTTTTGGGGTTGCTGAAGAATCTCTTCCTCAAGTCATGGTCCCAAAGGGAGGAGGTGAGGCTGAGACACTTGCTGACAACCTTATGGTGATCTTTTCTCCTTTCTAACCTGCTAATTGAAAGAACACACAAATGGAAGAAAACTAAAACATAACCAATCTACGCTACACTACTATAATAGAAATGCAACTATTTAAGCAAATGAACGATTAAACCATGAATCTACGCTAGAATACATGTACAATAAAGAGGACCCTTAGCTTCTAGGGTTGGGCCCTAGCCGAAGAGCTTCAGACCTCTGCGTTAACTCAATGCTGGCTCAAAACAAAACTCATTCTTATTATCAAAACAATGGGCTACATCAAAAACTGTCACAAGTCTTGTAACTCGAAAATAGAGTAAAGTTTTACAATCAAAAGTATGAATCGTGCTGAGGTCCTAAGCCTCTCTACTTATACATCTAAAGTCTCCAATCACTTCCTTAAAATTAGGGAGGCTCAGCTCCCAAACTGGAGATAAACTGTTGCTCTGACTTTCACTTGCTCAGCTGCCTTCTAGTCCTCATGATTTGGTTGTTCGCATTTCGAGTTGATGGAGGAATATTCAAAATGGAGGGGTAGTAAATGAGGAGGATTTCCCTCCTATAATTCCTCTCCCTTGTCCCATTCTAGTTTTGAGCAAGGTCTTTGCCAAAATTCCTTATTTTATCCTTTAATCTTGCGTTAAATTCACATTAGACCACAAAGCAAAATATCCAACTCTAACTCATCTCATAAACAAAATATAATCAAAAGTATGCAATAAGTTGTGAGAATAGTTGGTTTGACTAAGCTAGGAGGTGAATTAAGGCCCATATAATTACCCAATGATGAGGCTCATCATCACCCCCTACTGAAAGTGTTGCTCATCCTCTGAGGAACTTAGTCAATGTCCATGTCTTTCATTACTTTGGTAGCCTCTCTGACATCTCATGTCTCTGCTGTGGTCTCTTCTTCTTGTTCATAAAAGCTTGCTTTCTTTTCTACTTCTTCCCATTGCCTCTTTTCCTCTTCTTCTTTTCTCCCTTCTAGCATCCCTATGAGTAGTGGTGGATTGAGTTTTAGGCCTATACAATTGACCTTAAACCTTTGCATTGATTGCATATACGTAGGTGTTCTATTGAGTTCCTATCTCAACCTTTGACGGGAGTGATGTTCCCTCATGTTCAAGTTGTGTGGCAATGTGTTCCATCTCCTTAAGAAGGCATGTATACTATAATCTCCTAGTAGCCTAAACATATCCTCAAAATGTGAAATTGCTTGCTCTTGGGCAGCAAGATATCTAGGTGCTAGCTAAGGATTATTTTGCAATTATATTATTGATGCTCATTAGGGCCATGGGATTTGATTGTTCAACTCTGATGAAAAGAGGTTCATTTTACTCTCTAGCCAATATTATTTTCATCTCTGTAGCCCTAGACTCCTCATGGTTCATCCATGATGCCAAAGCCATTAATTTTAGATCTCTTAGCTTAGCATTAGGATCCCAAACATTCATGTCTGTGAAGGCCTTGTTGTGCAAGTAAAACTTAGCCATTTTTGCCCTATCCTCTAGTGTACTTTGATCACAAAGATAAATAAACTAAATGTAGTCTTGAAATGGCATGGTGCCCCTTTGTGCTAGTGTTTTAATAAGAAATTGTAGCCATTGTTCTCTAAGGTAAAGAGCATAGGATTTAGCTGGCATCCTACACTGGATGGCGTCCAACGAGAGGCTTGCCATACATGCTAGTTGGTTTTTCTGTTCCTATAGCTCTCTTCTCAGCCATGCATTTTCCCTCTCAAGTTGATCTCTCCTTATTGCTTCTCTGTCCCTTAAGCCACTTAACTCTTTGCCCATTTCCTTGAGCTCTTCTTTCATGTGCCCAATGTCTTCCTCTTTTGTTTCTTGCTGATTCCCTACCTCACTTTCCAATTTCTTTACTTCCTGTAGTTTTTGTTGTGGATCCTGTAGGATGGTCTTACCCTTTAAGGAAGTTGATCTGGTACTAGACCTCCTTCCGTAGGTGATTGGTGACTTAGGGGAAGGCATTTTGTCTCTTGGTGTAGGGGAATCTTCAGTCTCAATAGGTATTTTTGTTGATGTTTTTGGCTTCCCTTGTTTGATTCTTGTGCTCTTTCTTGTTCTGAAAAATAGAGGGGTTTTCCTTCTTCTTTTCCTTTTTTTCTTGACTAGGGTGCTGAGAGCAGTGAGGGCAGCTGCTTCCTCCCTCTCAAGGGCCTCTGGAGACATCCTAGGTGACTCCTCCTTGTTTTTTTCCCCTTCTATTTCAATGCCTTCTTCCTCTCTGTTTTTCTTATCTTTTTCCTCTTGTTGTTCTTTCTCATCTCCATCAATTTCTTCCTTTGTTTCCTCCTCTGTGTTAGCATCATCCTCCTTCTCTTCTCTTACTTCATTGTTTTCCTCTGTATTAGTTTTTCTTCATCCATCTCATCCCCATCTAGCTCTGTATATTGTTCTTCTTGTTTTTCCTCCCCGTCACTGATAGAAGGACTAACATCATAGGTGAGGGTTTTAACATCATCGTCTACTGGTAAGTCTCTGAAGACTAATCATGTTATAGGGATCTTGAGGTGTTGCAGGGCATCTTCAATAAGGATCCTGATCAACCCATGGTGAGCCAACTATTGTGAATTCCCTTCATTTACTTTGTTGTTGGAGCCTATGAGTGATTGCATAAAAAAATAGGGTATGTTGATTCTTTGGTGAACTGGTGTTTCGACCCCAAATATTAATTCTTAAAGCATCCTAAATGGTAGCCATAAACAACACCATATCTACCCTCACATGAGATATATTTGATGAGTTGGTAACCTACCTCACTCCATGGGTGTGGTAGACTATCCCTCCTTACTCAATTTTTATCCTCTGTGGGTTCTTCACCTTCTAAAAAGAATTTCCTTTTTGCCACCTGATTGCCTGCTTTGTCTTCTTTTCTCCATGGACTTCCTAGGGGAAGTGTGGTGACCCTACTAATGAGCTCTAGGGTGAGATCTATAATGAGCCCTATGACTATAACAGTGGCATGGACTCTGCTCTATGGAGTGAGTGAATGAGAAAATTCTTGAGCCACCTCATCATCATACCCTATGAGCTTTTCGAAAAACCCCATCCATTGGTGTCTTATAAAGATTTCAAGCACTTTGGGGTGTTGTTTTATCCTCACAGTGTTTGGGGTTTCTGTCCTATTAAACCATCCTGTCATCTTCCTTGTAAGGCTTGAGGAGGAAATGAGAGGTTTGACAGGAGAATTTTGAATTCAGGAGAAAACATAGTTTCCTGTGTATGTAATTCACCTCCCACAATTGTTATATCCATTAGCTTTTAGAGCATTTCTAGTTCATTTTCTTATAAATGGGGATGGATTTTTAGATCCTACCTCTTTATAATGGTGGTAGTGGACAATTCTCGTGATATTCCCTTTTGAACCCCTCACTTCCTATCTTGTAGATTGCCTCTGTGTATCCTATACACTGCTACTGTAGACTATTCCTGTGCATGCTCCTCTAGAAATTCTCTTGCAGAACAATGGATCCTTGCTTCAAGTGAGAGCGACTTGAGTGAGGTAGTTTCAAGGATGTGGAATGCACAAATGCATGAAAATGATATTTAGTTTCCCTTTATGGCTTTTCGCAGTGAGGTTACTTGTAATCAGCTCCCACTACTTGTAATCATCTCCCACCTCATAGATCCGTAGTTAACCACTTCTTGCCCTACTCCTCCTCTATTTTTGAGTCTACTTCAGCCACATGTGAGAGGACACCTGGTTTTATATGTGATGACTGAAAAAAGGTGGCCAAGTTAACTAGCAACCTTTTCACTTATAAACCAACTACCTCGTAACCTTTACAACTTTTTGATCAAATGATGCATATGAGTGAGTGAGCGGGATACTTACATGTGGTCTCGATGCCATGCTAGAGTTGTTGAGGATCAAAGGTGTTTTGTTGTTTATTGGTGCATGGTCATTCTTCTTCCTCCTCTGTTGTCTGTTATCTGCTATTTGGAACTCCTGGATCCTAGTGAAGACCAGTAGTTGATGATTTATATTCTGTGGGATAGGCTGCTATAGGATTTCCTACAGGATTTCATGTAGTTGCTTCTCCCTTAATATTTCTTAATGATGTTGTTGGCTTGGGCTATGAGGATGCTACAACAAATGGACAGAGGGAGTAGGAATGTGTGTGGACCAAGGGACATTTAGGTAATGCTCTTACTCTCCTTTGTTTTCCCTTTTTTCTTTTTTCATGGCTGGCAGAAACTGATATCTTTTTGTTTGGAATGGTAAGTGTAGGGATGATGGTAGTGGATGAGGTGAGGGGTTAGATCATATCTAGAATGAACTTTTGGGACCTAACCAACCTACCATTCACCCTCATATTGCTTCCTGTAGGTATTTTGGGCCATTGAAATTCGTACAGGATCATCTTGTAGAAAACACGGTCTTTGCCTAAATTGAAGCAACAAAGTGAAAAAAAAATGGAATTGATGGAGAGATGCATGGTAAGGAGTGGATGAGATGAATATATTTAAGGCAGGGTTCCCTTTGGATCTTCTCTTTGCTACTGGATTGTCTTTCTCACCCACCTGCAAATAACAATTAGGCCTTTTTTCTCTCTCTCTTTTTTTTTTTTTTGAAAAACACCTAGGCTGCCTCAGAGAGGTTTTCACCCTAGATGTTTTTCCTAGCTGCCTCAAGGAAGGTTTTCACCAAGGGATCTTCTTATTCTTCTTTCTACTTTTTCTCATCCTTGGGCCGCATCACGAGGTTTTCAACCCAAATATGGGACTTAGGCACCTCATGGAGGTTTTCACCTGAATGCTTCTTTTTTTCCAATGACCTGATGAGGGAGGAGATGGAACTTGCTCCACCCTCATCACTATTTTATTGATATTTTCAATGAAATCTTACCTTGATAAAGGCCTCTTGTACATTTTCAATTGATTTCTATTAACACGCAATGGAATGGTTTCTTCATCTATAGTACTGATTTGCACTGAACCATTATCATGGCATATTTCCACCACATAAGGTCTCAGCCATATTGTCGTTAGCTTGCCCTTGAAGTCTTTATACCTAGAATCATATAACAATTCCCAATCCCCCTCTTGAAATTGCTTCTCCTTAATATGTCTATCATGCCAGATCTTCCTCTGAAGCTGAACTATCTCTATATGTAGGAGGGACTGCATCCTGAATTCATCCAAGCCATTCAAATGGAACAATCTTTCTTTCTATGCATGACTGAGATCCAAATCTAGTTGGGCTGCCATCCTCAATGTGTTATATTCAAACTCAATGGACAAAAAAGCCTTTTTCCCATAGACCAACTCATCAGGTGTAAATCCAATGGTGGTCTTCCATGTTGTATTATAGGCCTAGGTGGCCATAACTAGTCTCTCTGCCTGATCCTCCCTGTTGCTACTCACTACCTTGGTTAAGATGCTCTCTAGTGCCCTGTTGTTCCCCCCCACTTTCCCATTAGATTGTGGATGATAAGGAGTAGAGCTCCTATGCTTGATTTTGTGATGGTTGAGTAGTTCTTCAACCATGTTGGAGGTAAACTGGCTGCCTTGGTCTGTGTCTAACTCTCTACACTACCCAAATTTGTAGAATACATTGTCCCTGAGGAGCTCAACCACCTTCTCTTCTATTGTTGCCTTAATCACCTTAGTTTCAGTCCACTTAGTCAAATAATTAGTGCACAAAATCATGTACTATCTTTTCTTTGAATCATGGTTGCTAGGCCCAATCAAGTCCATGCCCCACTTGTCAAATGGCTTGAAAGTCACTTGAGGTGGTAGGGGCATTTGATCTCTTTCAGTAGGCTTTCCCATCCTCTGGCACCGATCACACTGACTAATGTACTTTTTCACATCCTGATGAAGAGTGGGCCAATAATATCCCACTTGTAACACTTCAAATGTTGTCCTCTTTGCTGCAAAATGACCTCCACAAGGCCCATCATGATAGGTCAAAAGGATGTCAAAAACTTCGTCTTCCCTTACACACCTTCTCAAGATTTGATCTGGGCCATGTTTGAAAATATTTCTCCCAATCCAGGTGAAGGGGGAACTTTTCCTGACTATCTTTCTCTTTTCTTTGGAGGGAAAGTTTAGTGGGAACTGTGCTGATACCAAATAGTTTGCTATATCAACAAACCATGGGGAGAGAACTAAAATAGCAAACAAATGCTCGTCTGGTAACTAGTTATCCACCATTCCTTCTTCACCTGCAGGAAAATTCATCCTAGATAGAAACTCTGCAACAACATTTCCCTTACCAGGCTTATCAACAATAGTTAGATCAAAATACTGTAATAAAAGCAACCATCTTCTAATTCTAGCATTCAGATCTGGTTTGTTCATTAAATATTTGATTGCAACATGGTCAGTATGCACAAATGTTTGGTAGCCTATAATGTAATTCCTAAATTTGTGTAATGAATGTACAACATCTAGGAGTTCCTTTTTGTTCACAATATAATTTAGCTTAGCCTTTGACAGGTTCTTACTAATAAAATAGATGGCATAGGGAAATTTCTCCTCTACCTGACCTAAGGTTGCTCCTATGGCTTTGTGTGAGGCATAAACATGAATATGAAAAGGGAGGGCCCAATTTAGGCCTTGAAGAATTGGTGCAATGGTTAACTTACCATTTAAAATGTCTAAGGCCTCTTGACAACTTTTTTACCATATAAACTCAGAATCTTTGACCAAAAACCCAAATAAAGGAGAGGCCAACTTGCTGAAGTCCTTTATGAACCTTTGGTAGTATCTAGCTAACCCCAATAAACTCCTGATATCCATCTGCTTTTGTGGAGGTGGGACCCTTTGGATGATTGCTATTTTTTTTGGGTCCAACTCGAGTCCTTGCTGAGATATTGAATGACCTAGCATGGTCCCTTCAGTCATTAAGAATTCACATTTTTCTAGACTAGGAAACAGGTTCATTTCAATGCATTTGTGCAATACTTTGCCTAGGTTAGTCAGGGTTTCTTGAAAGTCATAGCCATAGGGTGTAAAATCATTCATATAAATTTTGACTGCATCATGTACTAATTCAACAAAAATACTCAACATTGCTCTCTGGAAAGTGGCAGGAGCATTGCATAGGCCAAAAGGAAGGACCCTATATGCAAAGGTAGCCCAAGGACAAGTGAAAGTGGTCTTATCCTGGTCTTCTGGGTAGATTTGGATTTGGTTGTACTAACTGAAACCATCTAGGAATGGAAAAAACTTCTTCCCTCCCAGGCCATCTAGAATTTGGTCAATGAAGGGTAGGGAAAAATGATCCTTCTTTGTGGCTTTGTTCAACTCCCTGTAATTGATACAAATCTTTCACTTACCATTTTTCTTGGGAACTAACATTAAATGAGAGAGCCACTCACTGCCAGAGATAGGGTAAATGAATCCTGCATCTAGCAGCTTTTGTAGTTCTTCTTTGACTATATCCTTAAGAGTTGGATTCATCCTCCTTTATGGTTGTTGGACCAGCTTGCAACCTTCTTTGATGTATATGTGGTGAGTAGACACTAAGGGGTGTACTCCCTTCATTTCCTTCTAACTCTAAGCGAATTCTTCTAGGTTTTCTCTCAAAATGTTGCATAACTTTTCCTCTTCAAGAGAAGAAAAAGATGGATTAATTTTCAAAGTTCTCTCTGGGCCAAATTCTATGGTTTTGACAGAGTGGGTTGGAATTGGCCAAGCATAAGTCAATTGGATGATTGTTTTGGGTTTCCCTTACTTCTTCTTCTAATGGTAATGAACTAGGAGTTGGACTTTAGAGCAGGTGTTCAATTAAGTCATCCTCATCTTGCTATCCTCCTCCTATAATTGGTTACAAAGCATAAAGTTGGGCGGAATAAACCTCATCTTCTTCCTCCTCCAACAATAAAGGTAAACCATGCTCTAGAGAATGTTGAGCATGTGGGTATAGAACTAACTGTTTGGACATATGCCTATTCTTGATGGTCATATTCCCAGTTTTGTAGCTAATGTAAGCATCAGATTTAGCCAACCATGGCCTCCCAAGGATGAGAGGGTAACCAATAAGCTTAGCCTTAGGCTAGAGAACTAGAAAATCTGCAGGGTACTCCTAGGAGTCAATGGAGACCATCACATCTTGCACAATTCCCTCAGGGATGACTGTGGAATGGTCTAAAAGTTGCAGAATTGTAGTGGTCTTCCTCAGTGACCCTTGGAGGTTGAGCTTGAGCATGGTGTCCTTGGTCATCACATTGATGGCAGCCCTAAAATCAATTAGAGTGTGTGGGATGATGGTGTCGTTTATGTGCACATCTACTACAGGGATTCCAAGGTTACCTACCCCAGCATTAAGCCAGACAGTTGCCCAATGACATTAATGGTAGGGGCATCCCTTTTTCTTCTTCTTGGATGTTTGAAGAATTTCTCCTTAATCAAATTATTCTAAATGGGAACATCTTTTTTGTTCCCAGAGAAGGGGGGATCTTTACACATAGATTTTTCAATTCTCCCAGAAGTTCAGTTTATTTTGGGGTAGGCTAGAGTGGTTGGGCTAATCTCTCAGGAAAGGGTATACTTACCTTAAGGTTTCTTTCCTCTCTTTCTTGCTTAACCACCCTATGTGGAGAGGGAGGTTGGTTATCTAGGAGAATTCTCCCAAATATTAGGTTGAGCTCCTGGATTTCTATAGCATAAGCTAGGTATGATGTCTCTCCACTATATATTTGTTGAGCCTACCTATTGTTCGACTTCAGATTTGGATGGGTAGGCATCTGGGTTTGCTTGCGTGGAGTAGAGTGTAGGAGTTGTGGTTGGGTAGGTGGTGGAGGAAATAGAGCTAGAGCATTGTTGTATTGGGGCCTCCACCCCTGGAGTGGGGTATTCCATCAAGGTTGTGGTGGAACGTAAGGTTGAAATGACTGGCTGGCTGGCTAGGAATGATGCTGAGATGCATAGGACCAAGGAGGGAGTGTATACTAGGAAGGGTGAGTAGGGGGTCCCCAAGAAGGTATAGTTGTGGTTTGGTTGGGGTTGTAATATGAATGGGATGACCTTTGCATACCGTGTTGGTATCGTTTAGGCCCAAGAGGTCTCCTCTGGTTGATGTAGCAAAGTTTCTAATTGACCCCTTCAGCTCCTTGATATACAAATTTGAGATTGGGTAAAGAAATGCACTTTTTTGTGGAGTGACTTTCTTCACAGACCGAGCAAAGTTCAATGCAGTTCAATGGACATTCGTTCCTAGGATGCCTCCTAGTGCATCTAGGTCAAAAAAGGGCCAAGGCTCTCTCTAATTCCTCTTGCTTCCTTTTGATGTTCATGGTGTCCAATTGTAAGGAAAGGGTTTTCAACATCTCACTTTTGAAATCTTCCAGCATATTTCCAATTTCACCCTTGATGGATGAGTTGGAAGATGATGTACTGGCCATAGGTTGACTACTCCTACCCTTTTTCCTAGTTTCACTAGAATGGTTTCTAAAGACATTCTTGATATCCTCGTAGGGTGATTGGTAGATATCCCCTCCTGCTAACAAGTGTAAGGTATCCAAAAGATCTTCCCTTTCTCCTCTAAGTAAGTTCATCTTTAGTGACTCGGGGTCAAGTGTGCACCTAGCCCTTTTATAACTGAGCTAGAATCTTTCTTCGTAGTCTTCTAAGGATTCATCTTGGCCCATGGTCATCCTAAAAACTCTTCTTTAGTATACTTTGATCTACAGTAGTCCCTATATTTGTTGTTAAAATTCTACTGCATTTGAGCCCAAGTTGTGATGCTATCTCTAGGTAAACCCATGAACCAGCACAATGTTGCATCCTTGAGGGTAAATGGAAACAGTTTTAAGTTTTGCTCATCATCTGTATAGTCATAGGTTCGGCATATAACAACAAACTTAAATAGGAAAGTGTCAGGGTCCTCTCTGGTCAGGCGATGGAAATGAGGTAGAGTAGCGGCGCTAATATTCTTCATCTTAGTGTCCCCATTGGTTTCCTTGATGGGGAAGACACCCTCAAATCTCTCTCTCTATTCCCTCTGTCATTTCGGTTTTCAGCCATTGGTTTAGTAGGAATGGGTTCCTATTCTTCTTCTTCCCCTATAGTTTCTTCAAATATATCAGGTTGCTCACCTAAGGGTTCCTCTAGTTCATAGTCACTGAAGAAGAGAGAAGGTTGGCTATTGGATGCAGTGGGGGTTATTTGGCCAGAAGTTTCCTAAATTGTCCCTACTCCTACGAGGCATGAAAGGAAATGTTTTTGGGTTGGATTTTTGAAGTTTTTTTAGCAAGGAAGTACTTTACAGAAATGAAATTGTTGATTGAATGAAACCTATTGATAGAAAGAAACTACTTGCTGAATTGAGATTCTACTTACAAAATGGAAAGGAAAGCAGATAATGACAACTAAAAGAAAGGAAGCTACTAGATTAATTTTGCAGAAATAAACTATTGGTAGAAGATTGGAGACTAGAAATAGAAGAAAAGAAAGCAGTAATCATATTCTACTTAGACACCTCCCCAGCAACGGCGCCAAAAAGTGATTAGCACCGTTATTGCAGCAAGGATGTTGCAACTCTTGGTCTACCAGCTTTACTTATCAACCCGTGATTCATACAAACTTGGAGGTGACAATGCTATATGCAAAAGTAGAAGTGAAGGTATTTCCTGTTGTCACTTGTTCATCTGGCGAGAGACCCCAATGGTTCCAAGCCAGACTTCTATACAGTCATAAGAATCTTGATTCTTTGATGGAAGAAGAGAAAATCTATTTTAAGGAGCTACTCTACTATAGTAACGAAGAAAACAGCACATAATGCTAAATCACACCATATCCTAATTAACCATTTAAAAAACTATGCTAAGAAAAATTGCTAAATCAACACTAACCTAATTCTGCTATCTAAGTTACAGAAATAAAGAGCATCAAACCAAACTAATCTATAAGCAGAGAAACTAGACTAAATCTGTTTTCACTTTTCTAGTTTTTTTATGGTTGGACAATGTTAGACTCTGATTGAATAACAAAATTGAAACTCAGGAGTGGCAACATTTAAATGATATGCAGAACAACGTTCGTGAAGGAATCAAGTGGAAGAGAAAGTGACGATTGAAATCAACGAAAGGAAGACATAATGAAGTAGCAGTGCACAGGAAGATGAGCAGTGAAGATCTTATCGAAGGAGATTACATGAATAGATGGATGAACATGATTAATAAAATATGAGAGGCAAAGATCTTATTGCAGGAGACTGAGTTAATAGATGGTTCAACAAGATTAACAGAAGATAAGCAGTGAAGGTCTTATCGCAGAGTTTAAGTGAATCGATGGACGAACAAGATTAAAGGGAGATGAATGGCAGAGATCTTATCGCAGGGGATTAAGTGAATAGATGGATGGATCGATCAACGAACATTATTAACGAAAGATGAGTGGGGAAGATCTTATCACAAAGACTAGGTGAATAGATGGGTGGACCACATCAAGTCACGTGTCGACAAAAGGGGGAAAATGTGTGGAATTATGGAGCAGTCTATGTAGGTGTTAAGAAATTTCTTGTGTACCCTCAAAGCTGTAAGTGGAATTCCTAAATTTTATGCGATTATCCTAAGTGAGTGTCATGTAGCATGAGAAAACAACTTTTCTCGTATGCTCTCGATCGGATATCGGTCGTGCAAGAATTTGCGTGAGATTGCGTGATAACTGTTGGATCATGTAGGATTGATCAATGGTGGAGATCAGCCAAGCTAGTTGGCTATCAGGTGACGTGATAGCCATTGGATCAAGGGAGTCAGATCGATGGTGGAGATCAGCCAAGCCTAAATTCAAACTTTGAAATGAATATAGGTGGTAAGCAGTATCTCACGCACCCTAAGAGTTGTAAGCGAAATTCCTAAATTTTACATGATTAGCCTAAGTGAGTGACACGTAGCACAGGAAAACCATTGTTTTCATGTGCTCTCAGTCAAGTATCGGTCATGCAATAATTCACGTGAGATTTCACAATAGCCATTGGATCATGCAGGATTGATCAATGGTGGATATCGGCCAAGCTAGTTGGCAAGCGGGTGATGCGATAGCCATTGTATCAAACAAAATAGATCGATGGTGGAGATTTTGGACCACCTAAAGTCAAACGTTGAAATGAATATGTGGCACACAGTTAATGTTAGTTGGTCAGGATTGTTATGGATCAAATGGTAAGGAGATCTATGGGTATAATCTGATTAAGACGTGATTTTTTGGCTTTCACATCTATTATGCATGAAGAAAGTGCTGAATGAAATGAGAATATGAGTGAGATCTTATTACAGAAAGATAACAATGAAATGCACCAAGTACTGAATCAAGAGGACAAACTCCCAAAGCTCATGAAAGAGCTAGAAATCTATGTTTTTGGGGTTACTGAAGAGTCTCTTCCTCATGTCATGGTCCTAGAGGGAGGAGGTGAGGCTGAGACACCTATTGACAACCTTATGGTGATATTTTCACCTTGCTAACCCACTAATTGAAAGAAGGCACAAATGGAAGAAAAATAGACATAACCAATCTATGCTAGACTACTGTAACGTAAATGTGACTACTTAAGAAAATGAACGACTAAACCATGAATCTATGTGCTACACTATTGTAATGGAAATGTAGCTATTTAAGAAAATGAGTGATTAAACCATGAATCTACGCTAGCATACATGTACAATAAAGAGGATCCTTAGATGCTAGGGTTGGGCCCTAACCCAATAGATTCAGCCCTCTAAGTTAACTCAATGCTAGCTTGAAACAAAAGTAATTCTTATTATCAAAAAAATGGATTACACCAAAAACTGTTACATGTCTTGCAACTTGAAAATAGAGTAAAGTTTTACAATCAAAAGTCTAAATCCTACTGAGGTCCTAGGCCTCTCTACTTATATGTCTAAAGTCTCCAACGACTTCCTTAAAATTAGGGAGGCTCAGCTACCAAACTTGAGATAAACTGGTGCTCTTTCTTTCACTTGCTCGACTACCTTTTAGTCCTCATGATTTGGCTATTTGCACTCTGAGCTAATGGAGGAATATTCGAATAGAGGGGTAGTAAACGAGGAGGATTTCCCTCCTATATTTCCTCTCCCTTGTCCCATTTGACTTTTGACCAAGGTCTTTGCCAAAATTCCTCGCCTTTATCCTTTAATCCTATGTTAAATGCACATTAGAAGACAAACCAAAATATCCAACTCTAGATCATCTCATAAACAGAATATAATCAAAAGTATGCAATAATTTGTGAGAATAGTTGGTTTGACTAAGCTAGGGGGTCAATTAAGGCCCATATAATTAGCCAATGATGAGGGTCATCATGCAGCAAGGAGGAAAAGATAAAGTAGTGTTGGAGCCTGGTGAACATGATGAATAGGAAAAACAAGTTGGAAAGAATAAGCCGAAGACCAAGGGACTCAAAAGGTCATTAAAGAAAGAAAAAGAACATAACCTGCTAGATGAAGACTTGGACATTGAAGACAGAATTGCCTCGGAGATCAATGAAGATAGAAAGTATTGGCTAAGTAAGGTCAATGGCCACCTAGAGCATATTATTGACAAATCCAACATGGACAATCAGCTATTGAGGCACATGGACCCCCACTATCAGACTAGAAACATTATTTGCAACCTCAAGCTCAAGAAAATGAAAACAAGCTAAAGGAAACCCTAAAAGACAAATTTGAGAAGGATAACTTGGAGATGCTTTCTAAAGCATTATTGAGAGCATGACACACTTTTCTTTTCACTTCATGACCAATTTTGGTAGTTTTCTGTGCTTTTTTGGTTTTTTGAGAATTTTGGTGCAAATTTCAGAAATTGGACTAGTCACAGATTTTTCCTCAAGGTTCCAAACGACAGGTCGATTAAATTTTTCAAAAGATGGTGACCATCTCTAAAACCCATATCATCAAATTTCTTAAAAAGAATGTATATTTTGAGAAAAATGAGAAAAAGGGGTCAACAATCAACATTTTTCCCCTCTTTTTGACAGGCGTTGTGCTTTTGGAGACACCTTGGGAGAATCAATTTTGGAAGGCCTTCCGATGCATAATTTTGAAAAATTCAAGATGTTATGGAAACTAGAAAGGAAATGCTAGTTGACCATTCTCTCATATTTCACATTTGGCTTTAGGACAACACCTAAAAGTGGCCTCAAAATTGGCACCGCACTTCTGTAAATTTCCGAGTTTTTATTTAAAAATTTCACTGTGTAATTTCTCAGGTTTTTAGTTTGACTTGGTCAAAGTTAAAATCATGATGTAACTTCATTAGTTCGAGGTTTGGATGATGTAATCATAAATGAATAGGAATGATATGTTTTTTTTATGGTTAATTAGGCCTCATAAAGGAAGCAAAACTCAAATCAAAGTCTAAGAGAAGAGTTTGCTTTTGACCTTCTCACTCTCACTTGTTGGTTGAGAGAATCTTGGAAACAGTTCCACCACTTAGGAATTCGACTCCCAAAGGTGGGGAAGCTATTTTATTGAGTCTATATGTATCATTTCTCATTCAAAAAGAAGGGTTGGGCTTCTAAGGAGAGATTTGTACCTTATGCTTTCATACAATAAATCAAGGAGCAGTTGCAACTATTTTTCAAGAATACTTGTTCATTGAGTTTGTGGTATTGTTTTCCTTTCATATCAGTTTCTTATTGATGAATTCATCTCTCTTAATATGATTTTCTTTCTTCACATGGTTTTCCTTATACTCATATCGGCATAATTCTTTAGATCCAATGCTCTGTTTATGTGGAAAATCATGGTTATGTATCTCTTCTTCTAGATTAATTAATTCATGATAATACATGCTCATTATGATTTCTTAAGCTTTGAGACCTATACTAAATTGAACAAACCTTAAGTTCACTGCAAAACATTGTATCTTTCTCCTCTTTATGCTTGCTACCGTAAACTTTGATACCTTGACCTAATTGGTTTCTTTTATTCTCTGGTCCAGCAACCCAAAAAACCCTAAATTTCCAAACACTCAAACAAAACCTATACATATAGTCTAAAATCCATTTCTTTTCCAGCCATTGACTGAGAAAACCTTAGAGAGATCCTTCTTTGGTTCAGCATGGCTAGATGTTGAACTGAAAGTGGTTCGAGGTTACCTCTTTCGATCTCCTCCTCAACCTTGGACATTGGAGAGGATAATTTTTTGGCACCGTTTCTGGGGAAATGATTGATAAATCGTTCTTGGGAATCGTTGTACTAGAGATTTCAAGAAGACTCATTCTGTAGGTGACAACTTCCACTATCTGAAGATAGGTTGATTTTACACATTTCATCAAGTTTAAAGTTTGAAAATTATGGCTCCTAAAGACATACTAGGTCAAATCCTAAACCAAATCCACCTTTTATTGTTGATGACCCTAAAAAAATACTCAGAAAACTCAAGTCACATCTCTCTGAAAGTGTAGCTCAAAAAATAAAAAGGAATACTTCTTTGCCTAAAAATTTATTCACTTTTGAGCATCTTTCTTTTGATATTCAGTTAGAACTATCTCTTTCAAGGTCAAAATCTGAGTCTTGGATTCTTGAAGTGATATTTAAACCTTTTCAATTTGATTGTCATCTCCTTTCTTTTGAATCCCTCTTTTCTAATGTTAATCATGAAATCTAGTTGAATTTTGATAAATTCCAAATTCTAGCTAAACAACTCCAAATCACCACTGAAAAAGCTTACTTTCAATATCATCTTGAATACCTAATGATTGTTTCATCCTCTACTGCACCTCCAAATATATCAACCACCCCATCGATTTTTCCACCACCTCCATCAGTGTCGTCATCTTTACCTATACATCCCATTGTAGTACCTCTACTGCATCCTCCAACAGTCATGGCTCGGTTCGCTCGTGTGATCTTACCTGTTCAACTTGTTGCTCTACCTCAAAACTATGGCCAAAGACTCCCTCTGTTTGATGGAAGTTTAGAAATTATAGCCCAACAACATGTTGACAAATTGATAGATTTTATTGATCTTGAAGAGATTGATGAAGAAGATGGTGAGATGAGAATCATAACTCATATTTTTTCTAGAGATGTGAAGAAATGGTTTCGCTATTTGGATGCTAAATCTATCAATAAATCTTAGAGGTTGATAGAGTTGTTCTTAGCACAATGGCAAGAAAAGAAAAATACACTGCATATTTTGGCTGAGTATAATTCTATGTAAAGAAATCAAAATGAGATAGTATAAGAACTCACAACAAGGTTTAATATGGTATATAATTCCATCCCTGACAATATGAAACCTTCTCCTGGTCTAGCACTTCTCCCCTATCCTAATGCTTTCAACCTAGACATGGCATATCAACTTAGGGAGAGATACCCTGCAACTCTTGAAGAAATGAAGCAAAATGCAGTAAGTGTTGAAGCTAATATGCTCATCAAGGAATCTAAATCAAAGCCTGAGAGGTCTGAGAAGAAATTTGTTTTTAAAGAAGAGCCCTCATCATCATCAGATGTAAATCTTCACAATATGATCAAAACCATGGGAAGAATGATGGATAGATTGTCTATAACAGATCAACAAGCGAAGCCTTCAGTAAGGAATCTGAATTTTCAAGGCCATAAACAACAATAGTTTAGAAATATGCACAAAGAGAAGTGAAATCAAGATCCTCATGGACAAGTAAGAGCTCCATTTTAGCAGAATTACACCGAAGGGAAAACTATTTCTTTGAAGAAGATGAGCTACCCACCTTTCTGACTGTGGAACATCAATTTTCCAAATATTCTTTGACACCAAGCGATCAACATCTTGTACTTGTAAGTGATGCTCTACGGGCAGGGAAAACTGAAGAATACCAAAGAGGATATCAGAATTCTCTTAGTCATTTGTAGAAACAATACAAATCAAGGAACATAAATGTACCTGTTACGTTGAATCTGAAGAGGCAGAATGCATAGAAAGATACACAAAGCAAAGAAACAGCCCCTGCAAATCAAAATAAAGAAAAGGATATTGTCATACTAAGTTGGGATGAAACCAATGAAGCCTCTACCAGCAATGTGAGAAAGGATAAGGAGGTTCAAAGTGAAAGTCATAAGAAGGAGTCTCAAGCTAAAGGGTAGATTAAAAGGGACATCATTGCAAAAGAGGTAAAAAAGAAATCTAATCTATTTAGCTTAGAGAATGAAATTTCTAAGTTGAAAGTTTCAATTCCTCTAACTGAATTAGTGAAGAATGATAACTATAAGTTTCAGATTACTAAAATTTTGAAGGTAGACTAGATCTCAGACACAGTAAATGTTTTTGATGATGAGCCTTGTTGGCTTGATTGGCCCTGACCCAGGTTCAACATTAATTAGCCAAGCAAATCCCTATGCTACTGGCCCTGTCAACATCAATCCACAGAGTTCGAAGTGAAGTCTCACCCGAAGCAGTATGGGTGGATGCAGGAACCAAGCTTCCACACCTTGAGATGGTAGTGATGTCACTTTATACCCTAACCCTTCCTTTGTGTAGATTGATAAGCCTTTTAGGGCTTATCGATATACTTCCCTTAGTCATCCTCTAGACCTCCACAAAGGTCTACGACTATCTATAGCATACCCTAAATAGGCAATCCAGACAGGTACGCACCTCTGTAATTACTCTTACTACTGTATTTACCCAATTTAGTTTGGTAGTGGATAACTTATGACTGTCTTCACGTAAATAGATATTCTTACTTTCATTCATATAACAAAGTAAAATACATAGATTCATGCATTAATACAACATTAAATCATAAACTCAGTATTCAACATAACATAATCGCATGCCTTCATAACAGAAGTAAAATAGCTCATACATAGGTAATTCAAAATAATTCTCTTTATTGATGTTCAGATCTCCTTTACAGACACTAACTACCCTGCGCAGATAGTTTCAGGGGTCTGCGCACTCAGCTGTAGACGTTTACCCTAGGCCTCTGCATACACAGCTGCACAGCCTCTTTCCTATGCTAAGATTCTTCGCTCTTAGCCCTCATGGACCCATTACATCAATGACTCTTCAAAACATATCTGAACTGAACTAAAAACAGCCTTAGACACTTCTAAGACTTCCCTTTTTATATAATCCCATGGTCCGTGGACCAAGGGTGGATCTCATAAGTCCAACGCAAGTTACATAAACTAAGGGCAGAAACCCTTGATGTCTCTTTACATATTCATGCTCCACAACCACAAAATGCAGAGACTTTACATTCTTTATACAAAAATTGGTCCTTTAACCCCAAAACATAGGATTGTAACCCCAAAATTGACCCTAGGGGACCCATTACCAATATGCCCCCACACAAATATGGTGACTCACCCCTGAGTCACTTTCCGAGCACAAATATCTTGTCACGAAGACCTCCCAACTCCACTGGTACTACTGCAACCTCGGAAGTACACTGCATCACTGCCTACTTAACCTACTCAACCAGCTGCTCCATCAATGGTCGTGTGCTATCTGCCTGTATTTTCTGATGTGTTTCTTGCATACTAGCCAATTTTTCATCAATGGTGACTGTGAGCACATAGGCTTCATCTAGCCAATGCCCCAATCTGGCCTTCAGTACTGCCTCCTTACATTGCATTGTGTCCGCCTGTTCTTTTAGTGACATTTCTTCCTGCAGCTACACCAATCTCTATGTGATGCCGACAGTGCGTGCAATCACTTTGACCTCATCATACTTCTATTGGAGTTCCCTTGCCTATCTTTCAAGACGTTGCACATTGGGATCTTCTGGTAGGCTAGTAACTAGTTCAAGTGACTACTCGAAGAGCGACGTGCAATCCTTCACTGCAAAAACTGAATCCTTGACAGTTACCTCACGCTGCTCTCTAACCTCTCATGGAGTCGAAGGTTGGGCCCTCAACTCAAGCTTTTTGATCTTAAGGTTTGGCTTAAACTAAACCTTAGCCAACTTTGTCCTTGCATCGCACACACTGTCGCCATCACATAGAGGTTACTCCCACACACTGTCGCCATCACATAGAGGTTACTCCCAGGTCCCCTATTATCCCTTTCAAATCTAAAAACTTTGTATGGAACAAGTCCTGATATTCACGAAGCAATTGAATGACCTTACCTATTGTTGCATCATCCTAGTAGTCCCCAATTTTTGCAAATTTAGGCTTCACTTATATCCCAATGTTCACTTGTCTGGTTCTCAACGATGTGGTGATATCTAGATTCTCAATTTGTGATCCTTCAACTTCACGGTGGCCTTCAGTCTCTGGGATATTAGTGTTCCTTAAGTCTTCATCCTCTTCCTCAACAGTCACATTAATGAACTCCAAGGCGTGGCGTAGTTGGGTAGTCCAATCTGGTTGAATTAAGTCCATGGGATCCTGTGGTATTCTAAAGATAGTTGCCTTGAATTCCTACAATTCCTAATCAATAGATTCAAATCCATCCTCAAAGCTAAACATCACCAAGAACCCCTATTGAAAAACATCCCATTCTTCAGTGCCATGGCAAAGCTCCATTTATAAGTACCAATTCATCGGTATTACATCCAAAGTATGGGAAAACAGATGCATCCATTCAGGCTGAGGTTCCACTCCATAGGACTTAGTCCATTTGGCCAAGTGATCACATGGATCATCCCTCACATCATATTTCTCTATTAGTTTCACTTGTGGTGACAAAACCGCAATATCATCATCTTTATGTACACGTGGCAATCATCAAAACTTCCTTTGTGCGTACCCCACCATTTCGTAGGCATAGGGTGCAGCGTCTAGTCGAAGGCCTAGAAGCGATGCTTCCCTGGCGCTTCCCTCTCAAATGCATCCAAAAATTTATCAACATAATTTAAACCATCATAATAAGGAATATTCCTTACCTCTGATGATACACAACGCAGTGACTTGATCATCATATTACAACACAACGTAAATACTTCATGCAACTAGTTCTGCCAGTGTTTGAACTCCTCATCTAAATCTGAAGTGCAGGAGCTTTCACAATCCCATGCAATATGTCCATCTGCTATCGGATTCACCCAATCCTGATCTCTCACTATTATCTTATAAATTTGGTCCAAGTCATCATTGCTTTCATAGTCATGGACGGGTTAAGTATAGTGCAATCCTTCTACAGGGTCCAGGGGAACTACTACATGGAGTGATTTCTTATCAAATATCTTCTTCCACTTCTTCAAATTAATTAGCCCATTCATGTCGGTGGCCCAATCGATCCCAAGGAGTGCGGGGTAGGGATTGCTATCATCCACAGTATCTATCTCTTCGAAGTCATCCAATGTAGTCGTAGCCTTAATATCCACTGTCACTCACTGCAATCTTCCCCTGGGGATGATTTTCTACTGATTTTCCATCATCAACTGAATCAGAGACCACTGTAGCGCAGGTTTTCCTACCCTTTCCTATGTATGTTTAGGCAGAACGTTCACGTCCAACCCTAGATCTAGAATTACTTGATCCATCTCATAGTCTCCTATCTATGTAGTGAGCCTCATCTCATGCCCCATTCTTGCCTTGTGCTTACCAATCTTCCTAACTATGTGTGATCCATCGGGAGAATTATCTTTCCTGGCACACTTATTTATCAGTTCCTATAGTCCTTTCACAGCCTTACTGTCGCATAATAGCTTCATATAGGTCTCCAAGAAAGTAGTAAGCATGGAAGGGTCCATCTCTTCAGCTTGTTTATCTTGACTTCTTGAGGTAAAGGCCTCAATGAAGCTTTTCTTCACTTCCATAAATGTTTTCGTTGCATGCTTCAGATCAAACTCGACCTCCTTTTCTAGAGCTTTATGGACCCATTCACTTTCTTCAGGCTTCTTCCCCTTATCTTCACTAGTCATCATCCCACTCCACAACACAATATTTACCTTAGGATCCTCTTCGCGAGGCTCAGCCCTCATCATCTTCAGGTTCTGAGTCGGCTGTGGAGGTTGTTCCCCCTTTTCACGTATCTTACCTAGAAATACCAAGAAAGCTTTAGTTGAATGGTCAAACTAAGTACAATATTGGCATGACAGATGCATCAGATTTGGGCATTTTTGTGTGTAGTGTCCTGCTCCTCTACAATTATAACGGATGACATGTCCCCAACCTCTACTAGGTCCTCCTCCACCTCGACCTCATCCATGCCGTTGATATTCGGCTCGTGCTCCCTTAGCACTTTGGTCCAAAGGCTGGGTTTCTACCTGCACCCTATATGTGGGTGTTTTATCCATCATTAACTCATAACTATGGCAATTGCACTCATCATGAACCACCGATTGGTAGAAGTTACAGAAGAGTTGTTGTCGTTCTGTAAAAATTTCTGCAGCAAATGGAAATTTCCTATCATGTGTTTTCCAGATAGTACCTGACAGATAGCACACCATAGTGCAGGCCCTACACTTGGTCTTGCTTGAGCCTCCAACCTTAGAGGCATTGGTCCTCATGTTGCAACATAATTCGCGAGCACTGGGTAATGATCTTTTTCATTCCCTTGGATTTTGTATTTCAAGCACCAAACTTCTTCACACACCTATGGGTGAACTATTCTATCATTCTTCGGACTCTGCATTTCTAGGAAATGGTTCTGCAACTATGGATGAAAATTTTGAACCCCCAAATTAGCATCTTGCATTGGTGTCTCATGCAATCTCATTGCAATTTACAAAGCTTCCACCTCAGTCCCAATCTTTTGTTATGATAGTGCAACCCTTAAATGAGGCAGGAATGAAGCCACAAACCATTTGTAGTGCTTCCCATCTATAAAATTCATGTTAGCTTTGGGGATTGTATACTTCAATCCCTGATCCAAATCCTAGGGTGTCTCTACAGGCTTCATCATGATCTCTTTGAATCCCATAATTGATTTTGCTTCAGATTTAGGTCTAATGAATTCCTTATTCAACGTGGTTTGAATATCTGCCAATGTAGACGTCAGGTTATCAGTGTAGTACATAATGTACCACGTTAGCGCTCGTTCCTACAAAGCACTAACCAATTTTTCTTTCTTCAGTTGATCATTTGTGATACCCTGAGCTTCCCATATAGCCTTCGTCATGAACCAAAACTGGTCTGGATCCTCATTTCCCAAGCCCTTGAACATAGGTAGATTTACTGAGTTCACCATATTCAACAGTGGTGGAGGTGGTGGTGGTGGAGGCAAAAGTGTATGCGGCAGAGGTGAAGATGGAGGTAGTGTGGGTGGATGGCGTATTCACGGGAACCCTTTCCTTATCAATTGAACAGTGCTCTGTGAAGAAGCGTGTGTTGCTTCCTCATCAACACTTAGAGGAGGTTCAATCAACAAGCTATATTCAAGGCCTATTTTCCCTATGTTCCTCAAGGTCTTTCCACTTCGCGTAGCCCCAAACATCAAGGTATCTACTTAACCCGCTTTTCACACAAGAGCATCTTAATCGAGGTCTTTAAGACTTTAAATACTTACCTTGTGACCCCTTGAAGAAGTGTCATTCTTCTTCACTGTAACTAATCGAGGTATCGACCGTAAACTCTATCACAAACCCTCTTATGATACGATCGATCCAATGATCAGCAACGCATGCAATCTTGTCTTCAAAGGCTTCTAATCTTTGCACTAACTCCAGTGTCCAGAATATTGGACCATCAAGCCTCCACCTTCCTTGGTCGTCTTCCAATTTTGTAATCCACTCATACAATTTGACCGGGAATGAACAGAAGAAGATCTCGTGTACCTCTATGTATATATATCTGTCTAATGACTGTTCTTTTGTTAATCGCGGATTCCTGTTCTCTTGTGCCACAAATTCGTGGACCTTTCTATCCAAACAGTCTTCGATCTCCTTCTTAGTTGGATACCAGTGATGTGACATCACACATCCCTTATGCAGATCCCAGTCTCAGCAAAAAAACCATTTTTTGGCTTGATGGGCCTTGACCTAGGTTCAACGTTAAGTAGCCAAGAAAATCCCTACACTACTGGCCCTTTTGGCATCAATCTGCAGAGTGCAGACTGAAGTCTCACCTAAAGCAGTATGGGGGGATACAGGAACCAAGTTTCCACACCTTGAGATGGCAGTGATGTCACTTTATACCCTAACCCTTCCTTCGCACAGATCAATAAGCCTTTTAGGGCTTATCGATATACTTCCCTTAGTCATCCTCTAGAGCTCAGTGAAGGTCTACAACTATCTTTCACGTACCCTAAATAGGCGATCCAAACACTTATGCACCTCTGTAATTACTCTTACTATTGTATTTACCCAAATTAGCTTAAGTAGTGGATAACTTCAACATGCATTATGATTATCTTCATGTAAACAAATATTCTTACTTGCATTCATATAACAAAGTAAAACACATAGATCTGTGCATCAATACAACATTAAATCAAAAACCCAGTATTCAACATAACATAATCGCATGCATTCATAACAGAAATAAAATATATCATACACAGGTAATTGCATAATAATTTTCTTTATTGATGTTCAAATCTGCTTTACAAACTCTAACTGCCCTGCGCACATAGCTGCAGGGGTCTATGCACTCAACTGTGGACTTCTACCCTAGGCCTCTATGCACATAGCTATAGAGCCTCTTTCCATTGCTAAGGCCCTTCACTCTTAGCCCTCATAGACCCATTACATCAATGACTCTTCAAAACATATCTGAACTAAACTAAAAAATACATTAGACTCTTCTAAGACTTCCCTTTTATACAATCCTATCCTCCGCGGACCAAGGGTGGATCGTATAAGGCCAACACAAGTTACATAAAATAAGGGTGGAAACACTTGATGACTCTTTATGTATTCACACTCTGCGACCACAAAATGCGGAGACTTTACATTCTTTATACAAAACTTGGTCCTTTAAACCCCAAAATTGACCATAGGGGACCTGTTCCCAACAAGCATGCAATTCTATTTGGTGCAGCCCTAGAGGGAAGCCCTGAAGATAGTAAAATCCCACCTTTTTATCTTAGTCTCAAATTTCATGATTTCATCCTCCATAACGCCATGTTAGACTCGAGTGCCTCACATAATCTTATGCCAAAAGTCATTATGGACAAACTAGGACAACCCGACCTTATCATGACCTCTACTCATTTGATTTAGGAAGAGTGAAATGTCTTGGCCTTATCAAAGATTTAGTAGTGTCCTTGGACCAAAGTCTAGCTAAGAATGTGTTGATGGATGTAGTGGTCACTAATATCCCTCCTTGGTTTGTTATGTTGCTGTCATGGTCTTGAGGAGAAAAACTGAAAGGAAACTTACAACTTGATTTTTCATATGCTACTATTCTAGTATTTGGACAGCTTAGGAAACTCTATCAGGAGAAGAAGATGAAATTCATGATCAGTAGCAAAGAAAAACTGATAAATCACCCCATACATGTTGTACATACTGATCTAGATTCTTTCATTTTGTATAGTGATATGAATTCAGTATGATAGTCAACATGTATAAATTTCAGATGTTTTAGATGTGATAAGTAGTGTGCATAAAGTTTTTATTGCTAAAGGAAAAGAGAAGAATGAAGAATGTTTTCAGCCTAGAAATTCTCTTGAAAGGATTGCTAAGTTATTGCAGAAAACAGAGTTTGTTGAGATAGCGAGTTATATTCCAAAAGATCAAATGATTCAATCTTCAGGAGTTCTTTTTCCGGATGAAGAAAATGGTCTCTGTACCATGGAGTTTGATGGTGCATTGGGACAAAAAGGAGCTGATATTGGTGTCTGGATTCATGGTCCATTGCATCATAAATGTAAAATTCCATTCAATGTAAGAATGAATTCTTATAAGTTAGCTTTTGATTTCTCAAACAATGAGGTGAAGTATGAAGAATTGACTAGTGGCCTCAAAATTCTGGAAAAGTTCGGAGCAAAGATTTTTTTTTTTTTATGGTGACTCTAAGTTGGTAATAAAACAAGTGAAAGGGGAATACCAGGCCAAGCATCTAAGAATGAGAGCTTATTGCAATGTTTTCCTTGACATCTTAAAAGATTTTTTAGAATATACTTTGTCTCTAATTCCTAGAACTCATAATGTTCTAGCTTATTCTCTTACTACTACAACTAGTATGGTTAAGATTCCCATTCACTCCAATCAAAAGTATTTAATTCATGTTAAAGGTCGCCCAGCTATTCCTGATAATATGAGATATTGGCAATTGTTTTAGGATGACAAACAAATCAGTAATTTTTTGCATATGGAAGATGAATTCCAGAATTCCTCCTTTGACGATGCATTTAATATGAATGATGCAGAAACTGAAGCAACTAAGATTGAAATATTACATCTGAAGGACAATAACATTCCAAGAGGTCTTGTACCTTTGGAAGAGTTGTTTGATCGAGACGATGTTTCCAAAAATCCCACCATGGTTTCCACAGAGAAAGGTGTCGAGGATGTGAAGATTTGTGTAGCTGACAAGCCTAAGATGGTCAAATTGTCAAATTTCTTATCTCCTGAGATGAAAAGTAAGTACATTACTTTGATGGAAGAATTTTCTGAAGTATTTTCTTGGGACTATTCAGATTTGAAGGTGTATGACATGAACATCATTCAACACATTATTCTGGTCAAGCCTGATCAAAAGCCATTTCGCTAGAAACTGAGGAGGATTAATCCTAAGCTGCTGCCATCAACTGTTTAATAAGTAAATAGGTTTTATAAGTCTAGTATCGTAGTTCCTATTCAATTTTCTAAAATGGATGTTAAATCTAGTTTCGGTGAGAAAGAAGATTGAGGAGATTTGTCTTTGCATTGATTTCAGAAATTTAAACAAAGTATCCTTGAAGGACAATTATCCTCTACCAAAGATGGATCATATTCTTCAGAGGGTAGTTGAGTCTTCCAAGATGTCACTGCTTGATGGATATTTTGGGCACAATCAGATTTTGGTGCATAAGGATGATTAGCTAAAAGCAACCTTCACATCACCATGGAGTACATTCATGTACGCCAAGATGCCCTTTGGATTAAAGAATGGAGGAGCGACTTCTCAGCAGGATATGGAAATAGATTTCACCAATGAAAATGATGTATTTATGATTATTTATTTAGATGATCTAACAATTTTTCTAAATTTGATGAAGACCGTTTACATCATTTAAGGATTGTCTTTCCGAAATGTAGAAAATTTGGTATATCACTTAATCCAAAGAAGAGCTTATTTTCCATTGAAAAACTTCAATTCGTTATAGACATTTTTGGGCACTGTAACCCCAATCATAAATGTTCATAGAATGAGGGCTCCTAAGTCCCTAAAAGTGTTGCTTCACTGCCTAAAGGAACAAGGTCAGCTGATTACATCATCTCCCAGAAGTTCTCCACTAAAAAACTTCTCAGAAATGGTCAAAACTGGACCATATTGAATACCCAGTGTAGAGGGTGCGATTCATATCACCTTCCCAGTGTAAAAGGTGTGATGCATACTGAATGGCCCCTCTGTAGGGTGTGATGGTTGGGAACAGACAAATGGCAGGGACAATTTACGAGGTGGAAGATCATGGAATCTTCCAGAAGCTTCGCCTGTGACACTTGCCTCTCTGTTTTCGACCAGGGATGAGTAAGAGATCATCAGTCTACAAGTGGAATCAAGAACTATCAGAGAGAAGACACTAATCAAAACCCTAGAAGATGACTCACCCTCCTACAGTCATCTATATAAGGATCCCTCTTCACAGAGATCCAGAGGCTGGAATCTTGTATCTTGTAGAGAAGTGTTGTTGGTTTTCTAGTTAACTTCATAGTGTTGGGTGATCTAAGCTTTACTTGAGGTGAAGGAGGGTTTTCTTGCTGGAGGATGATGCTAGGTCAGAACTATTGGTTGTAATCCTCTTGCTATTCTTGATCTTAATAAAGCTATTCAAGTTTTCCTCCATATTCTTGTATGTTCGATTATATATATATTTGTACGGTTAACACACATCTGGTGCAATGTTATTTATGAATATAGATCTCTGTTCTTCGATAGTAGTATGCTGCTTTGATTCCACAGGTGCTCTTTGAAGCTGGGCAGACGAAGAAGAAGCGGCAAAGATCTGTCAGGAAGGAGAGGAATCAAGTAAGGAAACCAAGCACAAGACTAAGGTTGGTGTCCTTTGTTCCACTCTTATCTATTTTCATAAAGGAAAGCGAAAGTAGACTTTACTTGTTTGTTTCTAAGATAGCTACCAGTCTTAGTGGGAATAGCAGCTCAGAGTGGACACTATTCTCGGTAACAGTTGTGGAAGTTTCAGTCAAAACATGACACAAGAAACCTAACCAAGCTCAAAAATATGTTTTCATAAGGTCAATCAATGTCTGAATGAATCAATTAAGGTCACTTCAAGAGGTGAAAAATATGCTAACATCAAGGAAACCACTAAGGGAAGAATCATTATTAAATAGCCCACAACAATACCTACATATAATAACACCAATGAAACAACTGCCCTTTTTCTTTTTAATCATGTCATTACTAGGTTTGGTGTTCCACAAGCCATTGTTACAGACCATGGAAACATTTTTGAAATCACATGATATATGTGTTTATTGCCTAGCTAGGCCTCAACATGACAGCTCAAATCCATATTACCCACAAGAAAATGGGCAAGTAGAAGATATTACCAAATTTTTGAAAACAACGCTACAACGCATGATAGGGATCCATAAATCAGATTGGCACTTCATCCTTTATGAAAGTTTGTGGGAATATTTAACCTTTGTCCACACTTCCACTTGATACACTCATTTTCAATTGGTGTATGGCCTAGAGGCAATCCTTCCCATCGAATTCAAGATTCCATCTTTGAAGCTTGCCATTGAACTTCTCCCCACAACTTCTGCAGAAGAAGAGCATGTCTTGCATCTAGCAGGTTTAGATGGAACTTGGTGCGAAGTTGTAATGGAAAATTAGGCCCACAATAAATGCATCAAAGCATAATATGATAAGAATGTTAAACCTTGTTCCTTCTCATAAGGTGATCTAGTCCTTCTCTATGATCAAGAATATGATAAGTAAAGGGCTAGGAAGTTCGAACCAATGTTTTTAGCATGTACATAGTTAAATTTGCTCTTACAAAAGGGGCTTACAAGCTCATTTATTTTGATGGAATCCCTTTAGCACAACCTAGAAATGGGTTGTACCTAAAAGAACACTATTGTTAGATCATCTTTGCATAGTCACTTATATGTAAAAACTTTATAGGTGCGTGAGTTTGTTTTTAGTGTGTTTCCTTCAATGTTCCCTACTATATTTGTTAACCATGATCACATTTGATTTGAATATGTTTGAATCCATTAAGCCATATGTTGATTGTGTTGATGGTACTAGTTGTAGTACTCGTAATCTTTCCTCTACAGTGTGGGATATTTACGCTCTGAATGGAGAGTTAGTGGGACTACAAGGGATTTATTTTGATTGCTCTACCAATAATATCATTGACTATAGTGCAGTGATGAAACTTTTGTCTAATTCTATTTCATATGCCATTCATCATTTGAACGTCAGATTTGATTCACAACTCATAGTACTACATCTGAACACTGTTTACTCAATCTGAAGTTCAACTATGATTTATATGTTTTGAAGGGTCCTCCTTCTAGAAAGACATTTTGATTACGTTAAATATCAACACATTCCTATAAGACTAAATACATTAACTTATGCATTGGTGAATTATGTTCTAGACAAACATTTTCAACATATGTAAACATTTCAACTCGCATCACACATTAAAAAAGAATAGAGTAAATAGGAAACATCGATACATAGTTGCATATATATAAAAGTTTAGCTGTACAAAAACTGTGTTTGAGACACATATGGCCACACACCCTATACTATCAAAATACATGTAGTGAAAATATGACTCTAAGGCCTCCTAGTCAACTAGTCCAGGTGGTGATCACAGTAAAAAACAACCCCACATGCGACTTTGCACAATAGCTCACTAATGTAGTTTGGCAACCTAATGGTGTTATGTTGTAGTCTCATAGGGATCTGATTGACCCTAGTCTTTGGTATGTTATGGCTGAATCCCTCAATGTGATGCTCAAACTCTTCAAGAGTCTCAACTACGTTGAGATCATGCATCTCCTCCTCTGGTCCTAAAGCTACCTGTACTCCAATATATGCAAGTAACATCTCTCCATGTCGTCGAAGATACAATGAGCCCATTGGGTTAACATGTCCAACATCTACATGTGAAATCAATAGTTAGACTTGGATTCATGAAAAAATAACAAAAACAAAATTGTAAAAACAAAAAATTCAAAAACATTCAAAATGATCGTGTTTTACCTGTGTCGCCCTATTGCCCACCATTAGGTAGCACGAGCTTTATTTCTCCTCAAAATCCACTCCAGTATATGGGTATTCATTAATCATGATGAAATACATCCACATGCATCGGAAAAAAATTCTAGTAAAAATCATGGAAGAAGGACCCGCATGTTGAGACATGAGATCTACCTGTCATCTCATCCGTCGAACCCTGGGATCCTGAAGCTCAAGAAAAATATGTTGAGGAGGAAGTAGTGTAATCCTCTTTATGGAAAATGATATCAAGATGGAACCGTATTCAAAATTATTCAATCATCCATCCTTTACATTATTGAGTTTTTCCTTCAAGTTTTCTAACACCCCCTCAGTCCAATAGAACACAGTTATTACTATGTATTCTAATGCATATTGCATTTGGGTCCTGTTAGTCGAATGAAAAGTAGCATTGCTAGTCAATATAGATATGATAAAAATGATTATCTAGGGAGACATTCAAACCACATCCTTAATCTCGATTTTTCCATGTTTTTTTTATTGGGAACGAGGCCTACAATGTGTAGCAACATAATATTTGATAGTCTCATGGCCACTTCTTGAGCTAGATAATCAGATAGGAGCTGCCCTCCAAGACAAGCCTGTTAAAAAATAAATGTCCTCCACCTTTATGTTGAGGGTATGTGCTCTAATCCTGTAACAATGTTCCTAAATATCGCATGCCCTGACTAGATATTCTAATAATTCCATTTGGGATTTCATGCTAGGAAACCGAAATAACTTGGGAAGTCCACAATTTGTTAAAGCCTGCATTATTGCTAGATCATTCGCAACATCCATGTCATGGGACTCATGTTCTCTTTCTTGCCAAATCAAAGTCATTTTTTCTTTGGTAGATATATGCAACACAATGAGAAGAACATTTATAACAAATCCCACTCAAAAAATTGTGAGAAATTTGAGTGGAAAATACAAAACCCTTTTTGGAAATGCACCCAATGCACCCTGGCTTAAGAGGATAGAGTGTTGCAACATTCCTTCCCTTCCTTGGTAGGTGTGTTGAAGCGCTCTTTCTAGTGTTAATTAATCTGGCCCAGTGGACTTTTTGACATAGAGAGGATGTGTTCAAGCTAGGGCACAAATCTAAATCCTCAATGCACTTAAAACTCCAAAAACAAATCATGAAATAAAAAATGGAAATTGTGAGAAAAAAGAGAAAGGTAAGCTCTCCTACCTAGAACTAACGACACTCAAAATGGTCCATTAGATTGGCCGCAATTTGTTGCTCAATTGTTTTTCTTGGGGGGTGGTGGGGGGTGGGGGAAGCACTTAGAGCTCAACAAACAAAGAGGTAAAATAAAAATTGTAAAAATAAATTTATTTTTTGCTTATTTATTGTCAATTTTATTATATTTTATTATTTTGACCTAGATTTGGTCGAATTTTACTATGATTTCATGTATTTTTAATCTTTTATGGTATTTTGAGTAATATTAAAGTTGTTTGAAGGATATAATGATGTTGTTTAGTGTAATTAGGTAATTTTGATGAAGGAGCATACTTTTATTGTTTTTTTGGGCTATGTAACATCACAAAAAAAGGAATCCCTTGGACTACTCTTTCAGCTCTATTCATACTCTCGAAAGATGAAAGGATTTTCCAGCACATTCCTATTCCAAATAGTTAAATTAAATTAAAATACATCTACCTAGTATAAGTTTAACTATTTTCCAAACTAGGAAAGACTATTTATGAAAAAGGAATACCTTAGTCGAACATCATTAAGAGGTTCTCCTAGGTATAATTTTCTACCTTTTGAGACTCAAGAGGTAATTTTATGAAAAGGAACCTTTGGAATCTTTTTTTCCTCTTTTTCAAACTCTCTAAACATGAAAAAGGAGCTGATTTATTCCTTTATTGGAATCCTAGAAACATCAAACAATGTTGGACTCGTTGAACATGACTAGATTGAGCCTCTCCTTCTCAGGGCTTGTTAAAAATATTCAGAGGCATTCATCCAAAGGATGAACTTACAAATCAAACATATGTTATCCTCCTCAGGCTTGTTAAAAATAAAGAGGTACGATCATAAATGGCTGGGGAAATTTGGAAAATAGGGTTCTTAACCTATTAATGGTTGTGACTTGCTCTTGAATATGACACTTCCACTTCATCTTTGTGGTTGTTGGGTTGGGGAATATACTTGCCACTTTGGTCCATCATAACATGTTAAAATCCTCTACATTTGGTTTTGGGTCAATGCTTCCAACTCCATTAAGTGTCATCGATATGTTCAAGATAAGTCATTTAGTTACAATCTACTAGAATAATCCTAAGCCTTCATTCATGTTTGTCATTACTAGAATAGTTTTGCATAATTATTCCATCTCAAATATTAACACCCATTTTGTGTCTTTGATTGGGGATACATCAAGGCCCTCCTACAATGCGTCGCTTCCTGTCAACATTAGCTCATTATGAAGGAAGTTTACTTAGAAACTCCCTTTGGTACCTCAGAGCTTAAATGCATCGATTCCAAGTTTCCTCACTTTTGGAAACATGTCCTCATAATTTTCCTTTGACCATACGATTCTGTGTGGTGTTCGACTTCAACTCATCCATTCGCACCACATAGATTGTACTATAGTACCTTAAGAGACATTAACATCATCAAAGGGTTCCCTCACATCTATTAACAACTTAGATCATTGTTCAGTAATTTGATGGTGTCTACCATGTTCGACTCCAACTTATTTATTCACATGGTTAGGCTTGTACATCAAGAAATTGAGTGAACGAGATAGAAGACCTTGAATATATTTTCATCCATCTAGGATACATTTCAAGATTCATACAAGATCACAAGATATTATGACTATTATCATACGAAAGATTATCCAAGCATGGCTCCACACTTTTTCATCAGTGGACGAGACTTTTTTATCATTGTACATGTCATATGGCTTATATTCTAAGTATGGGTATGTCTCCCTCAACAATGATATCATGATGAAAACATTATTGTAACATACGATGATCTTGACCAATGTTTCTTGATCTGGATTTGTCACAAGGTAAATCACTTTAGTCCTCTGCCATTGCTTTTGACTTTGAACTTTAGGGGGAAATTTGTTATAGCCCATTTTTTCACATATGTTTAATAGGTCTTCAAACTAGATCAATCAACATCCATGAACACTTTGTCATAATCCCTTCACAAGGCCCTAAGCATCACTTCTCCAAATATTCTTATTTTATGGGAAAATTCACTCAAAAGCATGATTTTTAGCTCCAGTGCACCTTGGGTGCTTAGCCACCTGTGTTCAGTGCATGTTGTAGAGTTGATAGACAATGATGGCCAACACATTTTGGTCCCTTCTGCAAGTATGATTATCCTATAAATTTGGGGAACATAAAAAAATATCTCTAAGGATTCCTCTTCTAGAAGCATCCAATGTAGTTTTAGTTGTTTACCATGGATAGAGATCTTGAGTCCTATATTGGAGACCTTATCTCTTATCGTTTGAGCTCATCCTCACATCATATGTGGATCTCAAGCCTATATTGGTAATTGGATAAGAATTCCTAAACTACCACACTCATCCTATAAATTTATTGCATCGATAATTCCCTCATGTTGATTCTTTGAACCTATAGGATTCATCACATTCATACCTTAGGCTTAATATCGAGGTGTGATTTGTAACAAGGAAGGAAAAGTCAACTTTGAGAGACATCTACAAATTCATCTTCTATTTATTATTATAAACTCTCTCCTATATTTGTCAATATAAAAGTATCTTGTTTTCCTATATACTTTCTGTTATGTTTTCACTCATGTATTTCAATTCCATGTTGATTTGTTGAAGAAAATTTTTAGATTATGATACTTAGATTGTGGTTTCTTTGCTTGCTTTAGTTGTGTGTGTTGGTTCTAATTATAACACTTGGATATAGAGTTGAAGCTTACAAGCAAGGAGGAAAGGAATGCTTGCTTCAGATTCCGGGTAGGCCTCTTTCTAATTTTCTAATTTCTCTAAAGAAAAGTGATATATTTTTGTCTTTTATTGTTCTAGATCAGACCATTAGATCTAGGGAATTCACCTTTGTCTATAATCATGAAAATTATGTGTAAAAATCTTATTTCCCATTTATTACACATGTCCGGGGACTAGGTAAATCAATAAAGGATAGGATACTTTTATAGTCGTATACTACTAGTACTAAGTTTGTTATGCAACCAACTCACAAAATAGAAGAAAATATATATCAACGACTTCAAAATCGGCCTCTTCGAGGGGGCAACCTCCTTTACATTACACAAAATGAACAATTCTTGGATGATACAAATGACAAGACCTCCTTTCTATATATAGGAGTCTAAGTGGTCCCAATACAATCAAAGCCTACATAACAATAATATTGTAGGGCACAACAATAATAATTGTGGGCTTCTATGGGGCACAATAATAACAAAATGGGGACTGTATGGGCACAATGATACAATAAGGGGGTTCCAATAATAACAATAAGGGGTTACACTAGTAATATAGGGACCTACATGTCCCTCACTTTCAAAAAGTGTTGTCCTCAATGTTTGAGTAGTTTTGGATGCTTTTGTATAAAATTATCATCATCCCATGTGGAATCTTTAGCAGGTAAGTTCTTCCACTTGATGAGATACTCTGAAATTTATCAATTTCGTAGTTATCGATTTCTTGATCCTGTGATTTCTTCAAGTTCCAATATGATTTTTCCTTCCTTGTCAAGTTCTGGAATATTGTTTGAACTAGGATCTTCTCACCTATAACCTTTTTTAAGCATGAAACATGGAAACCTAGGTGCACTCGGGAAGATCCAGGAAGCTCCACTTTGTATGCCATAGTACCAATATTTTGTAACACCTTGTATGAACCATAATACATTGGAGATAATTTATTATCCTTCTTAGCTTGCTTGAAGGAAATTTGTTTGTATGGTTGTAGTCATAGAAATACACAGTCACCTACATCAAAACTTCTTTCGCTGTGATGTTGATCTTCCTATTGTTTCATTCTATTTTGTGCCAAAGTGAGGTTATCCTTTAAGAGTTTGAGAAATTGTTGTTGATCCTCAGTGTGATCTTCCACTACTTGAACCTAAGAGTTTTCTTTTAAAGATTATGTGAGGGATGGTGTATGATATCTATAAAGTGTCACAAATGGGGTCATTTTTGTTGTAGTATGGAAGGAAGTGTTACACCACCATTTAATGAGAGGAAACCATTTGACCCATTGTGTTTATTTATCAGATAGAATGAAACAAAGATCTCCTTCCAGACATTTGTTCACTATCTCATTTTACCCATTAGATCGAAGATGATAAGATGAGCTACGAGCTAATTGAGTACCCATACAAGAAAATAATTATGTCCAAAAATTTCCAATGAAAATGGGATCTCTGTCACTTACAATAATCTTTGGCTTTCCATGTAGCTTTTGAGTTGTTTCTGTAAATGTAATAGCAACTCTACTAGCTTTAAATGGATCAGATAATGCAGAAAAGTGTTCATACTTGGTAAGTCTATCAACTACCACCATGGTGACACTCTTTTCTTTGAACTTGGGTAAACCTATGATTAAATCCATTGAAACCTCCTCCCAACATCGAATTCGAATGGATAAAGGTTGTAATAGACCTAGGGTCTTAATTGTATCGACTTTATTCTGTTGGAAAACCAAACTTTCTGCCACAAACTTTTGAATATCAGATTGAAGAACATCCCAAAAAATTGTTTCTTAACCCTGTGGTAAGTTTTGAAAAATCTCGAGTGTCCTCGTAAGGGAGAGGTGTGAAATTCTAGAAGAATCTTTTGTTTGAGTTGGGAATTCTTACAGAGGTATAAGTGATCAATGTACCATAAAGAATCATTTTTCCAGCTAAATATATCAGATGTATTTGGATCTTGCTGCAACTTTTGAATTAGTGACTTCACTTCTTTGTCATTCTTCCATTCATCCCTTACTTCGTTTATCCAATCTGGTTGGATAATAGAAACAACACAAAACAATGCTTCCACATCCTCAGCCTTTCTTGAGGGTGCATCTGCAACAACATTTTGCATCCATTTTTTGTAGATGATTTCAAATTCATGACCCAACATCTTTGTGACCCATTTTTCTATTCTTCTTAAGATCATATTTGTTCTAAAAAGTATTTAATACTATCATTATCTGTTTTTACCTTGAAGTGTCTTCCCATTAGGTAAGGCCACCATTTCTTAAGTGCATGTAGTATTTCCAACATTTCCTTGTCATAAATAGCTTTGCGTAAATACTTTCATTTGATTCGATGACTTTCAAAAGAAATGGGTCTTTCTTCTTACATTAAAATAGCACCAATTCCATTTCCTGAGGCATCACATTCCACCATAAATTTTTTTGTGAAGTCTCATGTAGCTAATACTCATGCTTGGCACATTGCCTCTTTCATATGTTCAAAGGCCTTTGTTGCTTTTCGAGTCCAAGAAAATGGACCTTTCTTTAGTAATGTTGTTAGAGGTGCATGTATTCTCCCATAATTCTTAACAAACTTGTGATAATACCATGTCAACCCAAGCAATCCTCACATATTCTTTATGGATGTGGGAATTAACCATTCCTTAATGACTTTAATTTTGCTAGGGTCTACCTTAACACCTTCATGAGATACAATATGACCCAAACATTCCACCTCTTTTATTCCAAAGAGGTTTGGAGCTTTTTGCATATAATTGTTTCTCCTCCAATAGTTTGAGGAGCCTGTCAACATGTTCAACATGATCCTTCCAAGACTTGTTGTAGATTAGTATATCGTCAAAAAATACTAACACAAATTTTCTAAGGGTTTGAAAATGGAATTCGTCAAACCTTGAAATGTAGATGGTGCATTGGTAATGCAAAAAGGCATGACCAAAAATTCATAACAACCCTCATGAGTTCCAAATGTTTTTTTTATAATTTCTTCAGTCTTCATTCTAATTTGATGATATCTTGAATGAAGATCCAACATGGTGAAGTAAATTTATCCATGTAATTCATCCAATAATTCATCAATGACAGGAATGGGAAATTTAACTTTAACAGTAAGCTTGTTGAGCTTCCTATAATCTTGACACATGCACCATGATCCATACTTCTTGTGTACCAATACCACTGGAGTAGAGAAAGAACTTTGATTAGGTTGAATTACACCAACCTTTAACATTTCTGCAACAATATGATCAATTTCACTCTTTTGGGCATATGGATATCTGTAAGGCCTGATGTTTGGGGGAACACTTCTTGGAATCAAATGAATAGCATGATCATGATCACAAATAGGTGGGATGCCTTTGGGAGTCTCAAATAACTTGGAATGATTGTCCAAAACTTTTTGGAGATATGGAGAAATAGATTATTCCAACGTGGGAACCTCTAGGTAACATAATTGTGTAATTATGCCCCTTTGTTCATTCTCTAGAAGCTTTGTAATGATGTTAGAGTTGATTATATTTCTTGTTTTTCCTACGATACCCCTTAATTCAACTTCATTTCTTTCCCAAAAAAATTCAAGAAAAGTTCTTGAAAATTAAAAGCTATCATACCTAAAGATTGTAGCCATTGGACTCCTAGTACAACATCAACACTACCCATTCTAATGGAAAGCATTGAACTATTCATTACATATTCTCCCATGGATAGGTTGATATTATGGCAATTTACATAGAAATTTATGGTTCCTCCATTTGCAACCATCACTTCACACTTTGGTGCTAGATATAGCAAGCAATTGAATTCCTTGGCTATCTTACAATGAACAAAATTATGGTTACTACCCAAATCAATCAACATTATTACCTTTTTCTTCTTGATATGTCCTTCTATCTTGAGAGTTTGAGGGGTGGTAATTCCTACCAATGCATTACAAGGTGTGGTGATATTCATTTCTTCTTTCTCTAGGGTTGGTTCTAGTGTATATCCTCTTATTTTTAACATTTCTTGTTCCTTTTCTTCCTCCTCTTCACAATCTATGTAAAATAATTTCTTCTCAGCACACTTATGACCTTTAGTGCATTTTCTATAACAATTGTAACAAATCCCTTTTGATATTTTTTCTTCCAATTGTTGTGGTGTCAACCTTGTAGGTTGTGGAAGGCTACAGGAAGAAATGCTTCAATATTTATAGTTGTGAGTGGTAGGCTTCCTTGTTGCCATAATTTTTCTTTCAATTTTTCTTATCAACCTGAATGCCTCTCCAATGAACCTGGTTCCCAAAGGAAAACCTCATGTTGGATGTTATCCTTTAGAATCCCTATGAACACATAAATTCTATGTTCCTCTGGAATATCTTTTACCCTTATATTCAATTTTTGGAATTCCTCAATGTGCTACACCATTCAACCCTTTTGTTTGAGATTTATCAATTGGCTAAAGAAGGTGTTTCTTTTTGTATCCTCATAATGTATTATCATTTCCTCCATAAAAATTCACCATGCGACAATTTGTTTATGAGACCAAATCAATCAATACCACACAAACTGATTGGATTCTAAATATAATGTTGCAATGAGTACCTTTTATGTTTTTTGCACATTATGGAGATCAAAATATTTCTCCATCTATAGTATCCATGTTAAGGGATCCTTTCCATCAAACATCTTCATATAAATATTTGGAACATGGTGGGCCTTCAATCCAACATTAGATTCTATGGAATCATGATTAAAGTTTCTTTTGTTCTCATCATGAGTTTCCTCTACTACCATTTTTCTATTAGGAAGCATTTCTTGAAGCAACTTTGCCAGACCTCCTTTCAATCCTTCCATGTCATTCTTTAAATCTTCAATGTTTACTTCTAAACCACCCATCTTAGATTCCACACCATTAATCTTAGCTTATATGCCATTCATATTAGCTACCATGCATATCTAAATCGTCCATCGTAGCTTCTGTTAATTTTTGTGAGAGTGAAATTTGTTGCACTTTGTCTAGTAATTTTGATATATCATGTTGCAATTATTCCTCTTCTTCATGAGTCACAATATATCTTTCTGTTTTCTTACCAGGTGTTTCAATTTCCCCTCTTTGGGGCATCAATTCATGATAATTATGCTTCATTGTGCCCTTTGAATTACTTCAAACTAATTTTTCAAACCAAACTTATGCAAAATTTTAAAAATACTACACACCCTTTTTCTCTTTGTAGGAGCTCGATATTGAATTGTTTGTATCTTTGTAATTTTGGATCTCCAAGGTATGAAATTCCATCTTGTGGTAGCACTATGAGTTCTCTTTCCAACCCCACAATTTGGATCAATATTGGATTCTCCAAGGAATTTTATTACAAATATCCCATGATGGCTTGATTATAGACTGGTTTAGTCAAACAAACTTGTACGACGTTCCCTGTGTCACTGTTTCGACCTTCGAGCCTAGAAAGGATAAAAATAAAACTATAGTCTGTCCACTTTCTATAACAATTTGTGAAATTTCGATCTTATGCTTAGAAAAAAGGTTATGACTATTTTCCCTGTGTCAAATGTTTGAGATATAATTCAGAATCCTACCAAAACCCTAACTTCCTTGGATCATATCTTTGAACATATAGTGCGATAAGATCTAAAATTTGTACCTGAGGTTCATCTAGATTTCGGTGCAAATGGGTTTTAATTTCATCTTCTGAAAGTTCGTATAAAAAACGTTATAGAAAACATTCTCTGATGACCTATTTAAGGAAACAAAACCATAGAATCGAAAGCTTTGATACCAAATGTTATGCGACCAACTCACAAAATAGAAGAAAAGATAGATCAATGACTTCAAAATTAGCCTCTTTAGGGGGAAACCTCTTTTATATTACACAAATGAATAATTATTGGATGATACAAATGAAAATACCTCCTTTCTATATATAGGAGTCCTTGGGGTCCCAATACAATCAGAGCCTACAAAACAATAATACTGTAGGGGCACAATAATAAGAATTGTGGGCTTCTATGGGGCATAATAATAACAACATGGGGACTATATGGCGCAATAATATAATAAGGGGTTTGCACTAATAACAATAATGGGTTACACTAGTAATATAGAGACCTAACAAAGTTACACGAGGTAGATAGTCTCGTGGCCTTACAACCTTCATAACTATGGAGGTATACTGAGAATATGCGTTAGTTTATTTACTCTGTATGTAAGTCTAACAGGGGAAACAAATAGTTATAAGTAGTTACACAAAAACAAAAGGTAAAAAAAGGTTATAATAAATATGCCTAGCTATTTCCATGAAATAGTTTATGTTATTCCTATTTTAGATTCTACAAAGTCTAGTTCCTTGAAAGTTCTTGATAAAGACATGTTAAAGTAGAATAAAGTAAAACAAAGGAGATCTATTCAAATATTATTGTTATATAATTTATTGTTAAAATAGAACTCTCACATCCTATTATAAATGGAGCAAAAAATAAAAATAAAAACTAAACATTAAAATGCCTTAGGGATGTCTAATAAATGGAATATCATAGGTTAGTTGGAGCAGCTAGTAGGAAGTTGTGGATAGTAAAAGTGTTCCACTAACTATTAAGATAGTATAACCCATGAACTACATGACTGCATATGGGTGATCACCAAAGTAAACATACCTATTTCCAATTATGTACATCCCATAGAACATGATTGAGAAACATAAGCCAATAATAATCAAGTCTCTATGAAGATTCAATTGTTGCATATATTAAAGGAAAATAGGGGTACATGATTACCACACTCACAACCATAAAATAAGGAGATACCAGAGTATTAATACAAAACCAAAATTTCCCATCTCGTACAAGAATATGAACAATAAATAATAAGAAATATTTATATTATTGGCATTCGATTTCATACAAATGCAAAGGTGTATAGAGAACTTTAAAAAGAAAAACTATTATATATCCATGTTAAATTTACAAAGTTAATCATATAGTCTCACCCAAATCTGGAGCTAAGATAAATATTGTATAACCAGTGTCTAATAGGCTAATCTAGGCCATAAATAAAATTATTTTAGAGGAGTACAAATACTTTTCTCAAGAAACATAAAACCCAAGAGAGGGTTTGAACCACTGAGGCCACGAAGCACCAGCACCATGGCATAGGGAAAAATGGGTCTAGTCTAGTAAGATGTCAACCTGGAAGAGAGAAAGTGGCACCACCAATTAACTCTAGATCAAGAAAAATGCAAGTTTTATAGTAATAACTCAGGGATAATTTCTTACCTAACACCCAAATAACAAACATAAATTATACTTTGAGCATTTAAGAAAACAAAACTTCCAAAACCCTAGGGATAAAAACAAATTTAAAGAAAAAGAAAATTACCTGTTGGGGTGATAGTCAATCACTATGGTGTATAATGGTGTGATTTTGTTTTCCTTTATCAAATGGCTATTAGATTTGAATGATGATAACTATAAAATTGCTAGCGTAAAAAAATTTACTTGGCCTATGGTCTGATACCGGCTTATTATAATTACTATTATTTATTGTACATGGAATCACTACTGACTAGAAAATTAGAGCTAGAGGGAGAATAATCCTACTTGTCACAGGGTTTTCAAAAAAGCATTAGAACATATAAACCTATTTCACAGATATTATAAACAAAAAAATTGTATACTTGTGACAATGGAACCAGAAATCGTTTGTTATAGTGAAGGACAAGAACATTCCTACAAGGGTCGCATATATATTAACTACTAGTACTAGGATAAAATGCAGTATTGGGATTATATATATATATATATATATATATATATATATATATATATATATATATTATATATATATATATATATATATGAGGTAGAGAAAGGAAAGCAAGGAGAGGGATGACTTAAATAAGTAGCTAGGAAACAGGAAATCCAAATAAATGAAATAGGAAATATCGGAAGAAACCGATTACTGTAATATGCCCCAGTGTAAGTAAAAGGAAATTTTCCACCAATACCTCCTAAAAGTTGCATCACTAGGAGTTCTCTATTCAGAATTGGTATGGGGTGAACAAGAACCCCATAATAAATTGACATCAAACAAATATAATAGTAAAGAAGTGGAATGAGAACATGTGAAACTGTCGTTACTATTATCACCAAACAATTGGTCATCTAGCCTAATTTACTAGATGGATCGAAGTATACCACACAAAGCAAATTTTACCCTAGTAAAATTGATTTCAATGTGAGAATTACCTAATAAACCACCTTTATTAAGTAATTTATAGTTATACCTATGAAGAAGAATTAAACAAAACATTATTTATTTGATTTTCTTCTAGGAATAATTAATTTAACCACTATTTTATTATTATTCCTTATCAAATTTGAATCAATCATGAAAAATAAACAGATAAATCATTATTTTTCTCTAAGAATAATTAATTACTCACTAATTAATTATTATTCTTTGTTAAATTTGACTAAATATCTTAGGAATAATTAAATAAATCCTTATTTGTTTATTATTCCTGAACTAATTCATTTAGATGATAAATAAATCATTTATTTATTTATTATTTCTAGATAAAAGTTTAAATACTTTTTCCCTCCTAGACAAATATAATAAAATATTCCAAGTGGTAATTCCAAGAATGGGATCAATAATATTTAATTATTGCTCATTATTCAAGGATAACTAAATCTTTTGTTATAAATAGGAGGGTTTTCCATTCATTATTCACTTTTGATTATTTTCATTGTTGCACTCGTTGTTGTAACTCTGATTATTTTCATTGTTGCACACCATATTTTTGTTGGGTTTATGCATTATAGAAGAGAGAGACTCTACAGAAGCTGAAAGTGTTTGAGGGTAGCTAATAACTCATCCCATAGAGGGGGACTGGTAACATATATTTATTCTGTACAAAGATGTTATAATAAAATAATTCTTTACATATCTGGTTTCCATTGGATGTTTTGGGGTTATTACTTTTTATTTCACTGTTTAACTATGATTGCAGCATAGATCATAATTTTTGCAAGTTTTGTTTCTATCAATAGTTGTAGATCTACAATGTTTAGCAGTCATTTCTATTGTTGAGATTTTTTTTCATCAACAATCTTAAGTGGGTTCTGTTCATACATCTTTGAGAAGAAAACAATGCAACCCAGTTTGGGTGGTGTTTAGTTAATTGTTTTTTTTTATTTATTTTAGATTATTTATTTCAGTTTATTTGCAGCAAGATTTTTTCTTTTTTACAAACATGATGTGGGCTTAATCAAATAATACACTTGCACACACAATCACACCTTAAGCAAAGGGCACTTGGTTTACACTGCCAAGCCAAGACTTAACATAATAAATTTATCTCACCGCATCAGAGACAAAAGATATATTACTGATCACCCTTCACCATTTTTGTGTTTTGTGTGTTCTTCCATCATTGCACCACCAAAGCGTGTGTCACGGAGACTATTAGGCCTTCACCCCCAGTTTCCACTTGGGAATATTACTCCTTCCCATCGGGTTCGAGTTCATAACCCTCTGAGTTCCCATCTTGACTCTTCTCTTAATTCTTTGTCTAATTTTGAGCCTCCTTCACTGCATATTGTCACCATGTCTAGATCCACAGCTAGTATAGGACCTGAATCTGGTGGCAGCTCCGGTAATATATTGGTGGTCACATCAGGTGGAACCGTCTCAGGAACCATTCCGGTAGCCCCCATGCTCGCTTTTATGCCTGGGTTAACTCTACCGAATCTTAACCAGTTGATAAATGACCCCATAAACCACAATGCTAGTTTTCCCTTTATGTCGACTAATCTTCCCTCAGACATCTCAAAGTTTGAGGGTATTTCTATAGAGCATCATACCAATCATGTTCAATCCTTCCACATGTGGTGTTTGTCCAACTCCATGACTGATGACTCCATTCTTCTTCGGCTCTTCCAACATACACTCACTGGAGATGTTGTAAAATGGTATGTAGATAAGCCCTCTACCTCTCATTCCACTTTCATGACGCTTGCTAAAGAATTCTTATTATATTTCCAGTTACCTCTCCAATATGACACTAGTACTCGGCTTTTTACCACATTCCATCAATCCTCCGCTACTCACCTTTTTGACCATGTTCAAGAGTGGTGTCGAAGGAGGAGCACATGTCATGCCCTACCTTTCGAAGACCATGCTTATCTAGATTTTTTTCTCAAGAGACTTTTATCCCCCATCAAGAAATATGTCACATCCCATTTTCTCGAGACCGAGGAAAAAGCTCTCCAAACCACTGTGAGATATGATCTGATTTATGCTCAATCAGGTTATGTCTATACCATTATTCTAGACCTCCTTTGTCCTAGCAGTTAATGAACAAGGGGCATCTCATGCTGCGGGCAGTATCATTGGATCCATTTCACACTCTTCTCCAAATTCTTAATAGAGTTATGGCTACCCACAGGGGGGGCACCAGTTCCTACAACATTTATGCCCCTCATGCTAGCAACATGTTTGTAGGGCCCCAACCCATCTACCAAACTATTTCTCCTTCTTATGCACAGCATTGCACTTGAGCCCCTCAAGCATTAGCGTCGCAGCCTCCCATTCATCCTCATCCCCAGTAGCCACCTCCCCCTCGGAGTTAGGTGTTTGCATAGTAGAGTGATAGCAATCCCCAAAATTTGAAGAAAAAGAATAAGAGGAAGGGTAACAAGCATCCCCACGGTAAGTAAGGTAACCAGCCTAGTGAACCCCAGGGGGACCATCCCAACACCAGCAACTAGTAGCAAGGCAACCAACCCAAGAAAAACAAGGCTATTCATATGAATAAGCCTTGTGCATGTTGTGGTGTACATGGCCACTACACACATGAGTGTCCCCTTTTACTCTAGATGCACCAACTGTGGGAAGCTCAAGCAGCCTTTCGAGGTCAACAATTGCCTCAGAATCCTGTGCCACCTTAACTGGTCGTGCTCACAAATCCTTGTTGAGCAAATCCTTTCTCTTAGCAAGGATTTGTTGCTTCTCAACCCCAGATAGGTCAAGCAACCCACCTTCCCCAACCTTCTGGTCCCGGTGACTATCAGATCCTGATGATGAAATTTGAGGAGGTTAACCCTTCCAATATCAACCTACAAACTTGGTCGCATCAATATGACAAGCCCTCCACTTTGCCAATTGCCGAGTCCAAAACCAAACTTTCCCCTGAGCCTCTTACACCACCAAATGGTCCTTTACAAATCCCTCAACCCAAAGTTGAGGCCATTTCCAAGATCCCAAAAGGACCATTATGTCATAACGCGGCTTCTAACAGAGTTGCCTATACATACAGTATAATAGACGACTTGGCGCAATCACTTGTGGAAATGTTGACTATGGAAGTCCTCTAGTCATGCCCTTTTGAAAAGAAGGCTCTACTAACTGCCTTGGGTGTAGTGGACCCTTCAAATGATTGCTTAATTGTCTTCCCAGTTGAAACATCATAGCATCCCCCATTGCCCTCATCTATTGCTTTCCAGATATTAGTTAGAGTCTGTAATGCCATCATATCTAGATGCATTATTGATGAAGGTGCATCCACCTGTGTCATGTTCACTACTATTTGGAAACAACTCAAGTCACTCGAGTTATCCCCATCCACCATCACCTTGTGTGCATGGGATGGACACTCCTCCCAGCCCCTTGGCATGTACCGTAATTGTCAGTGACCCTTACAAGCAAGATTGTCCATGTCAATATTGAAGTCATGGATGCCCCTTTGGATTACAATATTCTCTTAGGTCATAGTTACACATACACCATGTCAGTTGTTACGGCTGCGGTGTTTCACAAGATGTGCGTCCCCCATGAAGCGAAGATTGTTACCATTGATCAGTTGACTTACTACAAGTTGGCATTCATGACCTCCCCGAGTCCATTATCTCTTTGGTATCTGATAAACAATCATCCACTCCCTACACCAGTGTCTCACTCGGAGTCTATAAATATTCCTCATTGTTGGGTACCTTCCCTAGTCTTCCCCCTCCCATTTTTGAACCTACTTCCATGAGTGCTTGCATGTTACAAGCATCACGGGTTGCCCTTAAGCAGTCTGAAACAACTAATCAACAGCTAGCTCCCAACATCCTGATATTTCTCTTCCAAATGAACCCTCTGGACGCACTCCCCCGGAACCTCCTCCATTTGTGGGTGCCTCTCCTATGTTCCCTCCAGGAACTGTTCCTCCAGGTCTCAACCATCCAAGAGCTATTTTGCCAGGGAATTATCCTATCAGCTAGATACCTTTCGTATTACCCCGTCCAAGAATATTTTTTGTATCTATCATGGCTTTGCTGGTCCTTCTTAACATGACTCTCAGGATCCCAGTATGGTACATCAATTCCCCTGCAAACATTTTTCCTGGTTAGCCAAGACCATATCACGCTTTGACCCTGGTTCAACAGTCCCCGTGACCCCTACTACTACTTTAGTACCATCACAACCTCAACAGGAACCAATTCCTATTGTGAAAGCAGCTAGCTAAGGGGGCAAAGCCAAAAAGAAAGATTCGAAGTACAAGGCTCCCCAAACTTCCCCAAACCCCTAAGGCCCCAAATTTGTGCACTTTTTATGAAGTTGTTGGGCATGCCACCGACAATTGTCTTGAAATCCCTCAACTTAAACCTTTGGTTCATGAAGTGTTCCCTGATTCAAATATTCTGGAAGTCCATGTTGACATATTGGTCCCACCTAAGAAACTCAAAACACTTCACACAAACCACCCTTTTTCCCTTTCTGGTATTCATGGTCACTATTCCCATTGTTGTCCTTGTCTTGACAAGTTTTGCGATTACCTTGGGGAAATTCGTGAATACGAGGCCACTCGTAGTAGAGCCGCTACTCCTCTACCTATGGATTCAGGTACCACCAGTCAACCATAACAGGGAAACTCTGGCCCCTCTATTGTGATCCCCTCCGCCAATGTCGAGATGAAGGACACCAGAGGCCCCATTCTCTACCTCTCATCATCCTTGAGTTCCTCGCTAGAAAACCTTGCAGTAGTTGCTGTGCGCATTTCTATCGAACCTTTTTCGACAAAATATGAGGTATCAACATTAGTAGACCCTCCATCTACCAGCCTGTCGTCAGCCATTAAAGACAATGTGTATGTGAACCTTATTGCGTAGTTTGATGCACCAAGTAATGCAGTCGCATCATGTAGTCAGTCTTCCTCTAATCCACCCATCTCCTAGCCCGATGAGGACACCATGGAAGCTATTTCTACCCCTAATTACACCTACACTTGAGTAAGGGGGCATTCCTTCAAGAGGATTTCGAAGGCCATCTCCTTCTTAATTCTCCCATTGCACCCTACCTCTGGAAATATTGTTCACAACACATCCCTTTGATTTTCATGTCTTTATTTCTGCCATAATGCTAGGTAGATTGCATCCTCTCATCCATTGTCTTTTTCACCTTTTAGATGGATCCATCATCCACACCTTATATCGGCCATACCAATTGTGTGAGTCACTTCTCCCAGAATCTAGCCTTGGTAGCCTCGACCGTTTTTACCCCCTTGCATATGTTAGTCCTATCAAGCGGCATGTGCATTGGATCTACCACCAATAATGAGGTTGAATATGATGCAGTGATAGGTTTGCTAGTCGATTTCCTCGCTCATCGCATCCTTCATCTTCATTTTCATTTGGATTCCTTGCTACTTTTCATGCAATTGAATGGTGTGTATCATGTTCATAACCAAGTCTTATTTAGATAATATCTACGAGTGAAGCTACTCACATGTAAATTTGAAACCATTACATTCAGTCATGTGCCTAGAGCCCAAAATCACTATGTAGATATGATTACAAACAACATTCTAGATTGGAATTTATCACATGTATACCAAAGAAGATAACCATAAACAAAAAAAATGGCGAACCATCACCATCATATAATGCATAAACATATTATCTATTATAAAAGTGTTTGGAGCCATAGCTCTAAATACATCCAGTATGCCCATAGCATACCAGGGGGCACATATGTACCTACATCTCCTTTGGAGGATTTTGTGCCAAGTTGTCTTGAGATGCTTGAATCCCTTTCTTGAGCACTAAGAACACAATGGCGCTCCAAAAACTCCTCCTACTAGGGGGCATCATTCCCACCTTTGCATACCAAATCAACATCCCATGCTTGGGGGCATGATGGTTTTCCCCTGGCCATCTTCTCAATTAAATCTCAGCCTACATCCCACCAAATCTAGGCATGGTCGATTGTCCTTCCATTCCTTGGATAGTTTTTCCTACCAACCTCTTTGGCGAGCCATATGCACATCTTATATCATATACGTTTGATACCATATCTTCAAATATTCTACTCTATCTCCACATAGTCCCCATGTTTGACTTCATGGGCGAGGATGATTCTAGACCTCCTCTAGTAGTTCATTCTCATTTTCCTCTTCCCTTAAATTCTTCATGAGGAACCATTGTTCCAAGAAGAATTAAGGTCATATTTAGACAAGTAAGGCCACTTGCCTGAAATTCATAGATCCTGATTCCAATGATAGGTTTGTCTGCTACGATCTCCATAAGATTTAGGGCCATCTCTTCCTCTCAAATTGGAGGGAAAACACCCTTTTATAGGAAAACTCACAGTTTTTATGTCACACATTGTGACTAGACCATAGCTCAGTTTGACGAACCATCAGCACCATTGGAAATCTCTCTCCAAGGTCTAAAAAGGGACTTCCTCAGTTTTTGATGATTTGACACTTCACCTAAAAACCATTTTTCCATGAAGCTCACTTCGTCGTCTCTCGAAATCAAATTTCGTAATAAAGCCACACTTGTAATTTGAGGTCCACCTCCTCTTACTACTTGTCATACCATATGTCGATTTTCTTCATAAGCGACCATCATTTACTCATGTTTTCATGATCCCCACTGGGCCTTATCTGTATGTCAATGTCATCAAGTCACCCTTGTTTAGAGCATCTGCGATGAGTCACCCCTGCAGTCTTGGAGTCTATGTCATGCCCCATCATATCATGTCACTCTATTCCATCCATATTTGCATATCGTTCATCCTATTTTTCCCATTTTGGCCTCCAATCATACTATCCCCATCCCCTCCAAAGTTGAGTCAGTCGTTGCCATTTCAATCATGCACTTTATGCTCTGACAAGGGAAGTCGTATGTTTGTCCCTCAGTACCAGTTTCCCATTATCCCTGGTATCATTCCATCAATCAAATTACTATTTTCTCTCGTGCTTCAGTTGAGGATCCTCATTGTCTCATCTATCGCGAGCCCTATTCTGTCGACATCAGCGCATTTATTCCAGAAGAATGACCTAGAGGGCGGTGTATCTCGGTTCTATCTTCCATTCCTGTTTAGTGCCTTGGATCGAGCAGAGGACCTCATTATTTCCCTTTGACTTAATCGGTTCGTTCATGGTCCATAGACTTGATGGCCCAGTGATGCAGCAAATTGTACCATTGATTCCCAGGTGTGTGTGAGATGTTTTCAGACCTCATTAGGGGGTGGCCCTTTAGGTAGCCCCCAACATTCCCAGATGCATACCTACTATGCTATAGCCTCAAATACAGTTCCGGAGAGTCTACGGGTTCAACTCCTACCGATCATAGTGTTCATAGCATGCACATCTCTTCTAGATGATCCATTCTATTTTGTAGAGTCCTTCCTTGTTCAACAAGGCTTCTCCGGTTGTTCTACCCTCCCTCCCACCTATTTTTTGAGGGAAGGGGCTTTGTATCTCATGTGATCAGATATTATTTTATTCTTTCCTAGCTCATGCTTTTACCAGGTGCATTATGTCTTTGGGACACATTGTATTATTTTCCGGCTCTGTTATGCCAACATGTCATTTACCATTCAACATGTACTTTATTTCTTAGTTTCATATTTTTGGGCGAACCATTATTTTTGTACTAATTTATCTCGCCAAGTATGGGTATGCCTCCCCCACCTCATTGAGGTCCGGTTCCACAACATAGAAGGATACTTTCATTAGTCTCGCCCCCTCTGTCACTATCCTCTCTCAGATTCAGCTTCATTGGTCTCTCTCATTCTATCCTTGACCACCCTGTGTTGTCTAAGTGACTGTGTCTTTACAACGTACTATACCAGGGTGTGACTTAAATCTATATTGGGTCCATCATTAGGCGTAGTATACCCACAAATTAACAGATGAAGTTAGGGATCCAAGGCGTATTCTACTGGCCTCAATACGGTGGTGCCACCCCAGCCGAGTGGTGCTGAAAACGAGTGGGCCTGAGGGGCAGACATGACTCTCAACCTCACTGCTAAGGTTGTCCATCATTAGGCGTAGGATAGATTAACAGATACCAGCAGATTCACGGATGACGTTAGGGAGCCAAGGTGATTCTCTGCTTGCCTCAAGCGAATTGTACCACCAGTTGTTATAGACTAGTGGACTTGAGGGGCAGACATGACTCTCAACCTCATCATTGAGGTTGTCCATCATTTGGTTAGGGAGCAAGGTAGCTTACTCGAGCCTAAGGTTACCACTCATTAAGTGGGCCTACAGGGCTCCCAGGCATGACCTCCCAGCCTCCTAGTGTTAGTAGTGGTTGTCCCTTTGCTGATCCATCTATTGATCCGCTTATCCATCCTACCTATCTATCTGGCCTCCATGGATTTACTAGCTTTATGTTGGTGTCTGACCTGTCTGACCTTTCTGTGTTTGACTGGTCTGACTGGTTTGACCTTTGGTTGGTGTCTGACTTTTTCTTGATTTGCTTTCTTTGAAATGTAACTTACTTCTAAAGGATCGCTCGAGGGGGTAATCTATTGGAACGTAATCTGTTATCACCAAAAAACTGATCATCTAGCCTAATTTACTAGATGGATAGAAGTAAACCATGTAAAGCCAATTTTACACTAGTAAAATTGCTTTCACTATGAGAAATTGCCTAATAAACCACCTTTATTAAGTAATTTATAGTTAAACCCATGAAGAATAATTAAATAGATCACTATTTATTTTATTTTCTTCTATGAATAATTAATTTAAGCATTGTTTTATTATTATTCCTTCTCAAATTTGACCCAATCATGAAAAATAAATAGATAAATCATTATTTTTCTTATTTTTCTCTAAGAATAATGTATTAATCACTAATTCGTTATTATTCTTTGTTAAATTTGACTAAGTCCCTTAGGAATAACTAAATAAATCCTTATTTTTTTATTATTCATTAACTAACTCATTGAGATGATAAATAAATCATTTATTTATTTAGTATTTCGATATAAAAGTTTAAATACTTTTTCTCTCCTAAACAAATATAAAAAAATATTCCAAGTTGTAATTCCAAGAATGGGATCAATAATATTTTTTTATTTCTCATTATTTGAGGATAACTTAATATTTTGTTATAAATAGGAGGGTTTTCCATTCATTATTCACTTTTGATTATTTTTATTGTTGCACGCACTATTGTAACTCTAATGATTTTTTTTGGGCGCGGGATCCCCCAAGGGTAGTTTTGGGGCTTAAAGCCCATATTTTGGTCCAATTTTGTAATCCAAATGTAAATACTTCACATTTTATGGTCACAGAGCGCGTAGTTGTTAAAGAGTCATAGGGTTGTCCGCCCTTATTTTGGAAATATAATTACGGCTATAGAAGATCTACCCATGGTCCACGAACCATGGATTGTATAAATAGAGCTAAGCTCTGAGTAGTTAGAAAAAATTAATTAATATCGAACATGTATAATGCATAGCTCTGAAGTGGAAGTCTAAGTTTTGGGTTGTAACATAGGTAGAGGCTCTGCAACTGAGTGCATAGAGGCCTAGAAGTTCACAGCTGAGTGCACAGACCCCTGCAGCTGAGTCTAGAATTGTTCACAATTATCAATAAAGAGAAGTGTTCTACAATTTCTATGTCTTTACCTTCTATTTATGCATATGTTATATTGGGTATGAATTTTACTTATAATGCTTATATGATGTGTGAATGTATGTAAATATATTGGTTAAGTGAGCGCAAGTAAGAAGATCTATTTACGTGAAGCTAACTAAGATCTATTAATAAGATAAGTAAGACACTTAACTTGGTTTGAGAAATATCACTGTTCACTTCCCTAGCAGCGCAATGGTATATCAGCCTGTGGTTAGGGCTGCATGAAATCCGATTGTATCCTTTCGCGAAGGTACTGAAGGGTGGAACAGAGGGCTAAGAAACCTTCATGCAAGTAGGTATAGCTGAAATATTTCGACATCACAACCATCTCAAGGGTGCAAAAACTTGGTTCCAGCATTCCCCCATACTACTTCAGGTCAGACATTTGTCCATGCTCCACAGGCTGATGTCGAAAGGGCCAGTAGTGTACGGATTTGACTGGCTAACTAATGTTGAACCTAGGTCAGGCCCCCACAAGCCAACAAATGGTTCCGTTGTCGGGACCAGAATCTACATAGAGATGTGTGATGTTGTATCAATGGAATCCAATTAAGAAAGAAATCGAAGGCTGGTTGGATAGAAGGATTCACAAGTTTGCGACATAAGAAAACAGAAACTCATGATTGTAAAAAGAACAGTGGTTGGACCGATACTTGTATACAGAGATCCAAGAAATATTTTTCGCATCCTTCCCTACTGAGCTATACGAGTGGATTATAAAGCTAGAAGATAGCCAAGGAAGGTGGAAACTTAAGGGTCCTATTGTGTGGACCCAGAGCTAGTGCTAAGGCTGGAAGCATCGGAGGATAAGATCATGCACGTCGTCGATCATTGGCTCGATCACATTATAGGAGGAAATTTTACTGAGTTTGCGGTCAACATCTTAGTTAGCTATAGCGAGGCATATCAATGTTTTTTCGAAGGACTGCAAGGTAAGTACATAAAATATTTGAATACTTGGATTAAAATGCTATTATGTGAAAAATGGATTATGCAGCTACCTTGATGTTTGGAACTACAAGAATTCGAAAAGGTTACAGAAAAGAAGGAAATAAGGGTCCAGAGTATAGCCCCTTGATTTCACCACCGTGAAGGGATGAAGGGATAGCGAAGGTCTTTCCACAAAGTGCTATTCAGTTGATAAGACAAGGATTTTTGTGAATACCACCTTCGGCCACACCACCTCTACCTTCACCACCATCGCCTCCAACTTCCCTCGTACCACCTCCACTTCCATCGTGATTCAATATGGCAAACATAGTGAAGTTTCCTTTGTTCAAAGGCTTGGGAAATGAGGACCTGGATCAATTTTGGTTCATTGTGAGGGTTATATGTGAAGCTCATGGTGTTACAGATAATCACATAAAGAAGGCAACACTGGTTAGCACTCTGCAAGATTGCACACTAATCTGGTATATTAGGTATGTTAGGATATTCCAACACATAGGAAATATTTGAGTGTAACTTGGTCCAGTGTAGAGTTAGGTAAAGTGTGTCTCTTCATTATGTACTTTTGTAACTTACAATCTGACGATCACAATATTTTCTAGACATGAAGTGATCTGATGGTTCATTCTCTCCTCGGTATTACCAACACTTCATGAGAGAAGCTTATGTAAATTTTCATTCTTTTATTAATAAATTGCCTGGAGTGGCCACATTAGCTTAGGCGGTGGACTGTTTCCCTCTTTGAGGGTCTTAACCACGTCAACAATATTGGTGTACTGATCTTTGATCTATTTGTGAGTGGTGTCCTTTCGTGTTATGTTTGAGGAACCTACCTTATAAATTCCTACATGGTATCAGAGCTATTTGAAGACCTCATCTATTGGTGATCCAAATCTGAAGTCGGTAGAACTACATCCTACTGTCGTTTTCTATATCTACTATTATTGACTACTTTCGGTTCGAGAGGACTGCTCTATTGTGTTAGGAGCATCTGTTCCAGTGAGGAACCCTTTTATTTTGACGCAAAAAGGCCTTCGGTAGCCCTAGCTACATCATTTTTAAGATTTAGAGGTATATAGTGTTTATTTGCAATTTTTAGTTATTTTCTCTCTGTTTACTTCGGTTTTTTTAGCTCTTTGTTTATTTTATTACCAAATCTATACCTTTGATTTCTACATATGCTCTTTGCCCTATGACTTTGTGTGATCTGGGCAAATTAGAAACAGAAAGGAAGGATTTTTCTCATGCATATTCTCTTTTCCGCCACACATTAGTGTGATCTCAGAAAATCAGAAACATAGAGGAAAATATTTAGTTTCTGGCTAAAGCTAATTTCAAGCTGTAAGTTTTTTTTTTTTGTATGTCCGTGTTGGGTTTTGTTTTTTTTGTTTTGTAGTAAAAAAAAAAAGCTTTCTCAAGTAAGCATGCACCCCAAAGCTTTAGTGACCAAAAAAAAAAAAATTCCTTCCTCCTTTCCAAAAATTACTAACCTTTTAATGTAGCTCACTTGGTCCAAAGCTACTTTATGAGAGTAGAGGTCTTGAGTTCAAATATTTCTTTTTTTTGAGCTAATTAGATTAAAATTGGAAAGGGGTAGGATTTTTTTAAATATAACATTATCATTCATTTCCACACATTCCCGCACTTTGTCGACATCTTCAACAACTTTTCTTCAAAAAGTCGTTTTCAGAGCCAATTTTTTTTAATCAGCCTAATTTTTCGAGATCTTTCCATTGAAACACCTAGTTTCAGCATCTATAGCTTCAGTTTCTTTTAAAATGGAAATTCCATGCCAAGTTATTCTTGACAGCACCAACTACTTCCAATGGTGGTCCTACATTGTCAATTTACTTAGAAGTAAATGTATTTACAGAATAGCCTCAAGCCAAGAAACCAAACCGAAAGATGAAGATAAGGCATCCAAATGGGAAAATAGGCAAGATCAAGCACGTGGGTTGATATGTATGTCTATTTATCCAAAATTTAGATTCCATATTGTAGAACTTGATACTCCTAATGAAGCAATGAAATAGATCACTAAAGTTTTTGGAATTAAAAATAAACTTAGAGCCCATCAACTCGAAAATGAGTTGCTTACATTGGAACCCAATAATTTTTCTTCCATTGAAGATTTCTTGTCCAAGTTCAAGGCCCTTAGACTTCTCTTGGAAGGTGTTAAGGTTAAGAAAGAATATGGTAACCTTATCTATTCCATTCTTACTAAGCTGGGACCAACCTACTCTGTGTTTGTTTCCACCTTCCATTCTACAAGAGAAGCCTTCATTTCTCAAGGACAAGACTACAAGTCCCATTCCTTTGATGCCTTTTGTGATTCTTTAATAATATAGCAAGAAAAACTCTTAGATCTTGGTCTTATTAATCTTGGAAACTCTTCTAATAAAGCCTTAGCCACTCAGTAGCAACCAAATTCAAAGAATCCTAAAAAGTCGTATCCTAAAAAGAATGGTCCTAAACCAAACAAGGGTCCTAAGCAATTTCAGTCTCAAAATGAAAAATAATTTCAAAAAAATGATAAGGAAAATAAAAACGAAGGGAAGAAGACTAATAGACATTGACACTTTTGTAATCGAGAGGGCTGCTTAGAATCCAAATGCTATAATAAAATAGAAGCCTTGGAAGCAACAATAAAGAAGCATAACTTCCATTTGGAACACTCTTCAACTTCAACTTCATCTTTAGGAATAGCACTTAATACATGTGGTTGTCAAACATTTTGGTCTGGATATGCACTAAATGTATCTTCTTCTTCTAATTCTCATGAGTGGCTCATTGATTCTGGAGGTTCTTATTACATGGGCAAAAACAAAGCCATGTTTTCTTCTTTAAATGATTGTAACACCAAAAATATGTATGTTGGTGATGATAGATCTCTTAGTGTTGTAGGGACTAGAACTATTCATATAGACAATGGTCAATTTAATGATGTATTATGTGTTCCAACCTTATCCTGCAACCTTCTATCTGTATATCAGATAACTCATTGAGGTGAAGGTAAAATCATTGAATTTTCTCCTCACGATGTTCTAAATAAGGACATAAGAGATTCTAGACAGATTTTAGCTACTGGCATTGTTGTTGATTCTACAAGGTTGTATAAGTTTAACAACTTTGGGTCATCAAATCTTCCCTCAATATTAGTTGCTCATAATGATGAAGTGAGCAAACTCTGGCATGAGTGATTAGGTCACTTAAACTATCACTCCCTTCAAAATATATGTAAAGAAAATATGGTGACAGGTCTTCCAATGGTATCTTGCAAAGATGGTGTTTGTTCTAGATGTGTACTCGGAAAACATCATCGGGATGGTTTTGAAAAACATGCCTCTTGGCATGCCTCGGCCCCTTTACAACTTGTGCATAGTGATTTATGTGGTCCACTTCCAACTGTTTCATTCTCTGGCTATAAGTATTTCTTAACTTTCATTGATGATTTCTACAGATGCACTTGGGTATACTTCTTAAAACTCAAGAGTGAAGTATTTAACATGTTCTTGGCCTTTAAGGCCTTTGTTGAAAAAAAATCTGGACATCAAATTCTTAAGCTAAGATCTGTTAATGGCAGAGAATATGTTAACAAAAAATTCTTCCATTTTTTCACTGAGAATGGAATTCAAATGCAACATACTATTCCATATACTCCACAACAAAATGGTATAGCTAAAAGGAAGAATCGCACCTTAAAGGAAATGGCTAATTGTATGCTTCAATTTAAGGGATTTAGTCTTAATTTTTGGGTAGAAGAAATTAAATGTGCAAACTACATAATAAATTGCACTCCTACTAAGGTTTTAAAGAATATCACTCTAGAAGAAGCATGGAGCTCAATTAAAACAGATGTAAGTCACTTTTGTGTTTTTTGAAGTGAAGCATGGGCCCATATTCCAGATGAGAAACATAAAACTTTAGCACCTAAGAGTGAAAAATGTATTTTTGTTGGATATTCTGAAGATGTCAAATGGTATAGACTTATTACACTTAAGTCCAAAAATGTTATCATTAGAAGAGATGTAAAGTTTGTTGAAAATATATCGGTCTACGAGCCTAGTTCAGCAGATGTGCCACCTCTCTCTATCCATTCAACTTCTAAAAATATTTCTTCTTCAGATGATGACAACAAGGATGAAAATCCTCCCCCACCTTCATAGGATCCTCCTTCAGCTACTCAGCTTCCAAAATGGGTCTATGCTACTTGGGATGCAGCAGGTGCTCTTGTCAGTGATCCTATAGATCAACGATGTACACGTTCTCAATTCGGCAGAGCCTCTTCTTTACTGGCTCAAGCTTCAACTAATTATGATCCTGACACCCTTGCAAAAGCTTCAGGTCATCCAGATTGGGACGCAACCATGAATGAAGAATATCATTCATTATTGGAAAATGATACATGGGATCTTGTTCCTCTTCCAAAGGGATGAAAACTTGTTAGATACAAATGGGTTTACAGAACCAAGTAAGTCCCAGATGGAAAAGTTGATAAACATAAAGCTCCTCTTGTTGCTAAGGGTTTTTTAACAAGTTGAAGGCATTGACTATACTGAAACCTTCTCCCCTATTGGAAAAATGAACTCTATCTGCCTTGTTCTTTCCCTTGCCGCCTCTTTCAAATAGGAAGCCCATCAGATGGATGTTAAATATGGCTTCTTGCATGGAAACTTGCATGAAGAAATCTATATGGAACAACCTACTGGATTTACACAAATAGACTATAGCCTTGTATGTCAGCTTAAGAAATCCCTTTATGGTCTCAAGCAAGCCCCTTGAGCTTGGTATGCCAAAATGGATAGCTTTCTTTTAGAAACTAGGTTTTCTAGGTGTCATTCTGACAATACTGTCAAGACCAAGAAAGTGGGCAAGTCTTCTATCATTCTTGTTCTTTATGTTGATGATATTATCCTTACTAGTAGTGATCCCAACCTTATAAACTATGTGTAGCCCAGCCTTAAAAAGAAGTTTGAAATGACAGACTTAGGACACTTGCATTATTTTCTTGGTCTTCAAGTCTTGCAATCCAAGGACGGGATTGCCCTTTCCAAGTCCAAGTATGCCTGTGATCTTCTACGCCATTTTCACATTGAAGACTGTAATCCAACCCTTTCTCCCTTTCATTCTAGAGCCAAAATTTCAGTCACTTGTACTTTCACTAAAGTTGATGCTACCTTATACCATCAACTTGTAGGAAAACTTTTGTATGTAACCCATACTCGTCCTAACCTTTCCTTTGTTGTTGGCCTTATTGCTCGGTTTATATAAAACCCACATGAAAATCATTGGAAAGAAGCTAAAAGAATACTTCGTTATGTTCAACGTACAGTTCAGTTTGGGATTCATTACAATGCAGAAGCATCTCCTCTATTGGTTGGTTTCACTGATTCCGATTGGGCTGGTGACCCTGATGATCAGAAGTCTACTGCAGGTTATGTGTTCACTCTTGGTTCAGGACCTATTACATGGGCTTGCAAGAAACAAAGTGCCATTTCTCTTTCTTCAATAGAAGCAGAATATCGTGATGCCATAAAAGCTAGTAAGGAGGCCCTGTGGCTTCGTCAGATCCTGTCAGAGTTTGGTTTTCAGCAGTAGTATCCGACTACACTTCGATGTGATAATCAAAGTGCCATTCGACCATGGAAAGATCCAGTCCAACATTAGCACTACAAACACATTGAACTACACATGAACTTCATCAGAGAGCTCATTCATGACCATGTTCTTGAAGTGCAATATTGTTCAACAGATGATCAAGTTGTTGACATCTTTACAAAGGACCTCACAAAGGCGAAGTTTACTAAACTTTGATTTATGGTTGGAGTTCAAGAAGTTATCACTAATGGGGGATAGACTGTAGTGCCTCCTTCCTTCTCCTATTGTGTCATATTTGTACATCCTTCAATCCTATCCCAAGTTTTTCTTAAGGGGGGATGTTAGGATATTCTGACACATAGGAAATAGTTAAGTATAACTTGGTCTAGTGTAGAGTTAAGTAAAGTGTGTTTCTTTACTATGTACTTTTGTAACTTACAATTTGATGGTCATAATATGTTCTAGACATGAAGTGATGCGACGGTTCATTCTCTCCTCTGTATTACAGACACTTGATTCGTGGATTAACGCCCGATTGGTCCATGATCTCTATTTAAAGAGCATGGAGGGTCATTTGTAGGGTAACCGTTCATGAGAGAAGCTTATGTAAATTATAATTCTTTTATTAATAAATTTTCTAAAGTGGTCGTGTTGGCTCAAGCCGTGGACTATTTCCCTGGTTGAGGGTTTTAACCACATCAACAATACTGGTGTATTGATCTGTGATCTATTTGTGAGCGGTGTCCTTTGGTGTTCTATTTGAGGAACTTACCCTATAAATTCCTACAAGGTACTCTAGCGATAACCTGAATTCTAGAGTGGCGAACATCCCAGCAACACTGAATAGGGAATTTAGCAAGTCTAAATCTGAATCACAGTCGATTGTGGGATTCAAAGGGATCATGATGCTACCAGGTGAGATGCCTTGGGAACTAGATCATAGGCTAAAATGTACAATCTGCAAAGCCAACATGAATTTGACAGATGGACAACATCACGAGTAGTTTGTGGCTTCGCTACTACCACACATAAGAAGTGCGTTGTCACAGCAGAAGATAACAACTTAGGCAAAGGCCTTGGAAATTGCCATGAGACTACATGAGACCACAATGCAAGATCCTAATCTAGGAGTTCAGCAAATCCACACGCAGCTGAAGAATCGGTGCCTTGAGATGCAAATCTTGAAGTAGGATAGGACGGTTCGGCCAGAGGTACACGAAAAGGTATGGTGCGTGAAATGGAAGAGTCAAGGTCATGATAATGACCATTTCCCAGTCTTTAAAAATTACCTTGCAGTAGGAGGACTAATTCCTTTAAGTTTGGAAGCTCAAGCAGGACCTAACGCGATGTCGGCTTTGTGGTGCGCTATCTGTCAAATAGCCGGAAAATATACCATGGACAATTGTCACTTATTATAGAAGTATATGCAAACTCTGCAATAGTTGTTCTACAACTTTTGTAGATCGGTGGGACATGATGAGCGTACTTGCAGGAGATATGAATTGATTATGGATAGAACTCCCACCTATAGAGTTCAAGCTGAAATGCAACCCCTTGACCAGAATGAAGGGATGGTGCAGATAGCCTTTTAAGTGCGCAGATGAGGCTGAGGTGGAGGAGGACCTAGTAGAGGTCATGGATAATTGATTTGCTACAATTGTAGAGGGCCATGATAGTATGCCTGTGATTGCACTAATCCAACGTGCTCATCATGCAAGTATTGCACGTTGCTTGATCATGAAATAGAATATTGTCCTACCCTCATAGCCAGGACACATGACAAAGGAGCGCTACTACCTTCCCCAACTCAAAACCTGTAGATGATGAAGTCTGAGCCGTGTGATGAAGATCTGAATGTAAATATAGTGCTCCGAAGTGGAATCGCGACAGGAGATTGCAAGGGGAAACTATCGGAAAACAACACAAGGGTTTGTAAAGCCCTTGTGAAAGAGGCCGAGTTCATTTTGGAGCACGCCCATGAAGAATTCATGGAGGCTAAGAAGAGCTTTGCCAATGTGTCCACTTCATGAAGCAAGGATAAACCGGAGCCAGAGATGGACCCCTCTATACTCACTACTTTCCTAGAAACCCATATGAAGTTACTGCGTGACAGTAAGGCTGTGAAAGGTTTACATGAGCTTATCAATAGATGTGATGGGACCATGCCAAGTGAACCGTGCGTAGTCCACAAGAATGGAAAGCATAAGCCAAGGATGGGGCATGAAATGAGACTCACCACTATTATAGACATATTTGGGCACTACAACCCCAATCACATATGTCCATAAACCAAGGGCTTCTAAGCCTCTAAAAGTGTTGCTTCATACCTTAAATGGACAAGGTCAGCTGATTACATCATCTCCCAAAAGTTCGCCATGAAAAACTACTCAGAACTAGTCAAAACTGGACCATCTCACTCGCTCCATGGTCAGGGTGCGATGCATCTCACCTACTACATGCGGGAGGTGCGATGCATACTGAAAAGTCCTTCTATAGGGTGTGATGAGTGAGAATAGACAAATGGCAGAGACAATTTTCTAAGTGGATGATCAAGGAATCTTCTAGAAACTTCTCATATGACAATTGTCTCTCAGAATTCTCCCAGGGATGAGTAAGAGATCAGTGAAATCTCCAAGTGCAACCAAGAACTATAAGTGGAATGACACTGATAAAAACCCAAAGCTAACTCACACCTCTATAAATATCTATATATGGATCCCTTATCCCAGAGATCCAGAGGCTAGAGGCTGGAATTTTGTATCTTGTAAGGAAGTGTTGTTAGTTTCTTGGTGGAACATCATAGTGTTGAGTGATCTAGGCCTTTCATGAGGTGAAGAAGGGGTTTCATACTGGGAGGATGACGCTGGGTCAGACCAATGGGTTGTAATCCTCTCTTCTACTCTTTCTATCAATAAAGTTATTCGAGTTTTTCTCCACATTCTTGTATGTTTGAGTTGATATATGCATTTGTGTGGTCAATATATATCTGGTCCTATATTGTTTATGATTGTAGATCTTTGTGCTTTGATGGTATCATGCTGCTTTGACTTTACAGGTGCTCTTTGAAGTGGGGTAGGCAAGGAAGGAGTGGCAAAGATCTGTCAGAGGGGATAGGAAACAAGCAAGGAGCCAAGCGAAAGACTGAGGTTGGTACTCTCTACTTCTCTCCTATCTACTTCTCATAAAGGAAAATGAAAGTAAATTTAGTTTGTTTGTTTCTAAGATAGCTACCTGTCTTAGTGGGACTAGCAACTCTGAATGGACACTAGATTTCCTGATAACTATGATGTTCCACCAAGAAACGAACAACACTTCCTTACAAGAAACAAAATTCCAGTACTTCCATAAACCAAGGGCTTCTGAGTCCCTAAAAGTATTGTTTCACACCCTAAAGGAACAAGGTCAGCTGATTACATCATCTCCCAGAAGTTCTCCATGGCAAACTGCCCAGAACTGGTGAAAACTAGACCATACAGACTGCTCAGTGCTAAGGGTGTGATGCATCTTACCTGCCACATGCAAAAAGTGTGATGCATATTGAAAATCCCTTCTGTAGGGTGCGATGGGTGAGAGTAGACAAATCCCAGAGACAGTTTGCAAGGTGGATGATCATGGAATCTTCCATAAACTTCTCCTATGATACTTGCCTCTCTGAATTCACCCAGGGATGAGTAAGAGATCATGAATCTCCAAGTGGAACCAATAACTATCAGAGAGAGGACACTAATCAAAATCCCAGAAGCTGACTCACACCCCTGCAAACATCTATATACGGATCCCTCATCTCAGAGATCCAAAGGCTAGAATCTTGTATTTTGTAAGGAAGTGTTGCTGGTTTCTTGGTGAAACATCATAGTGTTGGGTGATCTAAGCTTTTCATGAGGTGAAGAAGGGCTTTCATGCTGGGAGGATGACATTGGGTCAGACCAATGGGTTGTAATCCTCTCTTCTACTCTTTCTATCAATAAAGCTATTTAAGCTCATGAAAAAATGAACCCACTTTCAGTAAATAACCTTTGTGATCGCATAATCATTAGCTTTTGAACCTTGGTCGTGTTCTTACCATCACCTCCACTTTTTCTAGCTGATCATACGCCTCCATTTGATTGTTTACCCATTTTGACGAACAACTGCGATGAGTGATCCTATTAGCCACCTTCATTACACTGCCATGATTGAAAAGTTCCAAACCTTACCTGGAACCAACTGCTATCCAAAAACATCACTCGTCCCTCAAAAAACGAGTCTCCTTTAAGCTCTTTTCATCTGACTCATAAAATATGAAAAGATTGTCAAGAAATTGGCCTCTCCAACTCGTTAAAGTGATTGGAAGTGCCATCCCTCCTATAGATTTTAATATTTTTGGACCTGAGGGATCATTACACAAAAATATCGAGCGCTTGTCATGTTCGGCTTGTTAAAAATATCGAAAAGCCATCCCTTTCATATTATTTTATACTTTTTCGAACCTAAGGGATTATACTACAAAAAAGGAATACTGAAGTCTACTTTCCATCTCTTTTTAGACTCTCTAAAACTGAAAAGAACTGAGTTATTGTTGTCGTTAAACTCGTTAAAGCAATAGAGGCAAACTTGTCCCTGCAGACAAGAGCGAGTTTCACTGTCGCTAGGCTCGTTAAAACATAGAGACGGGTTTGCCCGAAGGGAAAATTATAGAAAAAGCATATGTTATCCTCCTTAAGCTTGACAAAAATAAAGAGGTACTGGTCAGCAATGATTGGGGAAAAATTGGGAAGAAAACTTAAAGAAACTTTATTGGTAGTAGGTCGCTCTTGAACATGACACTTTCACTCCGTCACCATGATTGAGTCAGGTTGGGTTATTCCGTTCACCAGTCATAGTGCCATTGGTCCTTTGTACCATCCATCTTGGGGTTAATGCTACCAATCCATTTCAGTGTTTCCGATATGTTCAAGAGAAGTCGCTCAGAGAATTCACCAACCCATCTTGTGTCTCATTCGTTGCAATACCTTCACGCTTCATTCTTTCATGACCACCACCCTGAACCTTGTGTCATCAAATCATTTTCACCTCCAAAAAATCATTTGCTCCATTTCGTTTCGTAGATGTGGGATTCATTAAGGCCCTCCTACGATGGGTCACTTCTTGTCAACATCAGCTCATTATCCAAGAAGTCGACTTAGGAACAACCCTTTCAATACTTTGAAGCTTGCATGCCTCAATGGCAAGTTTCTCACTTCCGGCAATAGGTTTACATCAATGGCCTTTGACCGAAAGATTTTGCATGGTGTTTGACATCAACTCATGTATTCACACCACATGAATTGTACTGCAGTACCTTGAGGGTCATTATCATTATAGTTGATTCCTCTTGCACCTGTTAACAACTTACATCATTGGCTGGTAATCAGGCAATGTCTTTCCATGTTCGACGTCAGAACATATTTTCACATGGATCGACTTGTACTTCGGGTGAATATTGAACGAGTTTTGAAGACCTCAAATCTATTTTCATCCATATGGGCTGAGATATATTTAGGATAATAAAGACATCAAATGTACATCATTGCTGCACAGATAATCATGATGGCTCTATTAGAATCATTAGTCTTCCATATAGACAATTATCTGTCCTATGTACATGAAAATGAATTTATAAAGCTGAGCATGGGAATGCCCACCTCAGCTAGATCATAAAAATATTATTAAGATAATGTATTGTATTGTATCTTATTACAGGTCACCTTCCAATTTGAGAAACCTTGGATCCTCATGATAAAGCATTTCACCTGACATCAGAAGATTTATGACCTCATGCTTTAGGTGGAAACTATTATAGAAATATTTGGGCACTGCAACCCCATTCACATATGTCCATAAACAAAGGGCTTCTAAGCCCCTAAACATGTTGTTTCATACCCTAAAGGGACAAGGTCAGCTGATTACATCATCTCCCAGAAGTTCTCCATGAAAAACTACTCAAAACTGGTCAAAACTGGACCATCTCACTTGCTCCATGGTCAGGGTGTGATGCATCTCACCTACTACACACGGGAGGTACGATGCATACTAAAAAGTCCTTCTATAGGGTGTGATGAGCGAGAATAGAAAAATGGTAGAGACAATTTGCTAAGTGGATGATCAAGGAATCTTCTAGAAACCTTCTCATATGACACTTGCCTCTCAGAATTCGCCCAGAGATGAGTAAGAGATCAATGAAATCTCCAACTGGAACCAAGAACTATCAGTGCAATGACACTAATCAAAAACCCATAGCTAACTTACACCTCTACAAATATCTATATATGGATCCCTCATTCCAGAGATCCAGAGGTTAGAGGTTGGAATTTTGTATCTTGTAAGGAAGTGTTGTTAGTTTCTTGGTGTTACCGGGAATAGTGTCCACTCGGATGCTACTATTCCCACTAAGACTGGTAGCTATCTTAGAAACAAACAAGTAAAGTCTACTTTCGCTTTCCTTTATGAAAATAGATAGGAGTGGAACAAAGGAGACCAACCTTAGTCTTGCGCTTGATTTCCTCCCCTTCCTGATAGAGCTTTGCCGCTTCTTCTTCATCTGCCTAGCTTCAAAGAGTACCTATGGAATCACAACAACATACTACTATCGAAGGACAAAGATCTATATTTATAAATAACACAGGACTAGATGTGTGTTAACCATACAAATGCATATATAATTAAACATACAATAATATAGAGGAAAACTTGAATAGCTTTATTAAGATGAAAAGTAGCAAGAGGATTACAACCATATGTTCTGACCCGGCATCATCCTCCAACTAGAAAGCCCCTCTTCACCTCAAGTAAAGCTTAGATCACCCAACACTATGAATATACACCAGAAAACCAACAACACTTCTCTATAAGATACAAAATTCCAGCCTCTGGATCTCTGTGATGAGGGATACATATATAGATGATTGTAGGGAGGTGAGTCATCTTCTGGGTCTTGATTAGTGTCCTCTCTCTGATAGTTCCTGCTTCCACTTGGAGAATGGTGATCCCTTACTCATCCCTGGTCGAAAACAGAGAGGCAAGTGTCAGAGGGGAAGCTTCTAGAATATTCCATGATCTTCCACCTC
>APFE030568926.1:228163-243349 GCA_000404065.3 Pinus taeda
AAGGCATTCACAATGGTTATTTACCGATTCATTTTTTAATGAGCTTAAACACTGGGGGAAACATTTGCTCATGACTTATGTTTATTTTTTAATGAGCTTGAACTATGTGCTAAAAATGCACGTGATAATGGTCATTGAGTCTTTGATTCACCATTAGCATTTTGTTCTTTCAAAGATTGTACTACTTGTTGATTTGCTTCATCAAACCGATTAGAAATGAAAACATATGCTTGATAAATGAGTTAAGAACACTAATATTTTACTCGAATTATGTGCATGGTAAATTAAAAGTGACTTTTACCTCTCATTTTACCATTTCATTTGAATTTGGTTTATTGGAGCTCTGGAGGTGCTTTCCCCCCCTGATTTTCACTAGCTGATTCTGGGAGATTCTGTGGACAATTCCTGATGCCGCTTGGACTAGGTAGGAGCTAAACTTGTGCTCTTCAATTGCATTCTTTTCTTTTTTAATTCTAAGCCTGTTTCCTTACTCTCCTAAGCCTCTGGGGTTTGAAGAACTCGCCCTAGCACCATCACACCCTTCCTTAATCGAAAGGTGCGATACATACTGGTCTTCTCACTGACTAGTCAGTATGCATCGCTCCCAGTACACTTACTGGGGTGCGATGGGTACAAGGAGGAAACTTTTTGCACAGTTTTCTCATAGATTTTTGCCTATTTTTTACCAAATGAAGATCCTAACTCTTCTCTTGTTTGTTTTTCAGAGATTCATTGGAGAAAAATGGTTGTTACATGGCGAGAACACGAGCATGAAGAAGAAGACATTGTTGCTTTACATGATCCGGGCACTGTAGCTGCATGGCGGAACTGTGGCTTGTTGAAGTTTTTCCGTATCTCTAGCATGAGCCAAAAAATCAGGTTGTTGCAATATTTCCTCAATGCCTCGGATCCTATCAACCAGGTGTTCCAGATTAGCAGCAAATTGATCCCCTTGACTATCGTGGACATCTATTTTCTGATCGGTTTATCAAGGCATGGTGCCCCTCTCTCATTATCAGGCTCTGCCCGTGGGGGTGAGTCCATGAGGGAGTACATTCACCAGCACTGCAGAGAGGGATCTCAGCTGAGTACGGACATCAAGATCAATATTCGAGATGTCACTGACCGGCCCTTGTGGACCATTCTGTTCACTTTTGCTAGACTGGCTGGTATTTCTGCTCTTCACATAGCTAACAGGTCTTACATGCAGTATGCTTTGGAATGCCTTGAACCGAAGGTGTTCAACTGGTGTGATGCAATACTCTCTGTGATGAAAGAATAATTGACCAAGGTGAAAAGCAGAAGATCCAAGAACTTTGGCTATGGTTCTATTTTGACCGCTTTTGCTTTGGAGAGAATCCCACTGATGCAGTCGCAGTACATTTCACTTGGCCTACCTCCACTGAATGAACCACAGATGCAGAGATGGGTTGACCTCATGTCTCGGCATGCTGGCCAGCCCTAGATTTCTTTTTCTGATACTTTCTTCGAGTGTTTCAATCGTCAGGAGATGGTTTATGCCAGGTTCCCATATGTTGGCATGGATTTCCAGGGTTACCTAGATTTGGTGTTGCCGGCTGGCGTGCAGTGGGGTGCTACAGGTAATTCTTCTAACCATATCTCTGTTCATTGTTTTTTATAATGTTCTTATGTTTTTTGATCAAGACTAATCAAAACTCATGTGCTCATGCAGATGTTGGACCAGTTCGATCGGCAGTACGCCACAGAGACCCAGCGGCCGCTCCAGCAGGAGAGGCTGTGGGGAGGGCCATCCTTCGTGACCTTGACGTGGTCGAGACTCTTTCAGCACTGCAGGACCAGATCGAGGGTCTTACCCTTGGTATCCCGGATGTGAGGACCGATGAGCTGCCTCTGTGGTTGCAGTGACATACTACTGGAGTGCCGAGTTGATGGACTAGGCTTTTACGCATGATTGCACAGGCGGTGACTTGTTATCACCAACATCATTAGACTAGGGTGCCCCTTAGCATTTTGAGTTTTGGGTCATTTGATCGATTTTTTCTTGGTTACAGAACATCATGTATAAACTATAAACAATTATGAATATATTTTTGATTTTCGGAGCTTTATTTTGGTTAAGTTACATGATCCTGCTGCATATATTAATGTGATGCTACTTTTCATAAATGTCACAAATGTCTATCTAACACATAATTTGCCAATGAGTCTGTTAATGTGTTTAAGTTTCTGGAAATATGTTGATATTGGATGAAATCAAACTATCTTTCCAAAATTCTAACTCTTAGGAACATGCGATAGATAGCTGGATTCCGTACAGAATAGATGTCGGTGAGTTGTAGAATGAAGAGCTGTGAGTCTAGCCTAACGACAAGTCGGCGTATGCCATGCGTGATGGCATCAGAGAGGAGTTCTATCAATGTGCTGTATTCAGCGATATTGTTCGTCGACCAACCAATACACACTCCTCTGAAACTTACTAACTCGCCGCTGGGATGAAAATGGCCCATGCCGCAGAAGACAGGTTCCACGAACTATGACTTGCTCTGTCGGCATATCCAATGAATGATTCCAATAGGTTCGACATCTACAATGAATGCAAAAAGTGGATTACCTAACCAAAATAAATTCTCTTGGCGAAAACAAAAATGTAACAAAAGCATGAAGATTACTACGTGGAATTAAGCATAGTAATGCTTGAGGTACAACCTGTTGCGAGGTTGCGCCAGTGGAATCCCATCATAGTCCATCAACTCACAGGCTCCTTTTGCTAATACACACTTAACAATATAGGAACCCATCCATAACGATTTGAATTTGCTCCCAACTTGTCGGATTCCTGGTCGTAAAGTAAGACCAGGTCACCTTCTAAGAAGACACGAGGTTTGAAATTTTTTTCGAACTGTGCTTTGACTCGTTTCTTATGAGCTTCATTAGCCGAAGCTGCATCACGATGGGTTTCATCCAATTGGATTAGTTCCAAGAAACGAGCCTCTTCTTCTAAGGTTCCGGGAGGTCGACTACGAGTTTGAGGGATGAGATTTCACATTGAATAGGTAAGATTTCTTCCAGAACGTACACAAGTTGAAAATGTGTGAATCCGGTTGCATTTCTTACCGATGTCCAGTATGCCCACAAACTTGAGTACAGGATTAGGTGCCAATCCTGTTTGTGGACCCCGATCATCCTTTGCAACATACGCTTCAGGACTTTGTTGATCGCCTCAACCTGTCTGTTAGCTTGCAGATAATACGGAGTAGAGCTATCATGGGACAGTCCTAATTTGGTAGTCAACTAAACCATCATGTGATTGTGAAAATGCAATCCATGATCTGTGACTGTGGCCTGTGGAATGTCGAATCTAGAGACTACGTGATTGAAAAAGAAAAGGGTAGCCGTTTCGCCGCTGTTGTTTAACGTAGGCATCGCCTCAGCCCATTTGGTAAAATAGTCTACTGCGACTATGATATACCCATGCCCCCCGGTCGAAGTGGGGTTACATGTCATGAAATCTATGCCCCATTTGGCAAATGGCCCAATAGCTACTACTGGTTGCAGTGGTGCAGGTGGTCTTCTGGTTTTGCTATCGAAAATTTGGCAAGCATGACAACTTCTAACTATGGTTATGCAATCTTTCAATATTGTTGGCCAGAAGTATCCTGCTCGCAAATTTTTTTGCGTTGTAGCATAACCAAATTGATGCCCCCCACATGCGCCTGAATGACAATCATTCAAGCCTTTTTTGGCCTCCTCATGGGTGAGGCACCTCCGCAGAACTGTATCGATACCACGACGGTAAAGTGTATCACCGACGATCACGTAGTCTTTCGCTTGGTATCGAATACATCATTGTTCGGAGCGTGAGGTATTAGACCTATATTTTTGTGTCTGGAGATAGATGATTATATCTCCTTACCACAGATCGCTTGAAGATATCATCAAAAAATTTTCATCCACGATTGCTTCTTCGGATGTTGCATCGTTGGACGACAATGGGAGATCACATAGTAACTCCACGAATACCAGGGCTTTCTTTGATTTGGATTTTTTGAATTCCAAATCAAACTCTTGTAGAATTGTTATCCATTTTGAATATTTGCCCCCCAGCAACTGTCGCGATAGTATATAAGTCATCGGGTTGCAATCTGATAAAATGGTAGTCTTTCTGAAGAGGACGTAGTGTCAAAATCTTTGTATTGCTTGAACAGCTGTGAGGGCGAGCTTCTCAACATAGGAGTATTTCATTTCTGTATCATTTAAGTTTCAGCTTAAATAATATATAGGATGTTCAATTCCATTGTCTTCTTGAACTAAAACCATTGCTATGGTTGTATCTACTGCAACCAGATACAGGTTAAAGTCTTTTTGATAATCAGGAGCATACATTAATGATGCTTGTATTAGAGATTATTTTAAAGCATCAAAGGAAGCCTGCGCGACCTGATCCCAAATGAAGGGTACTTCTTTTTTCAATAGACGAGTATAACCTTTAGCTAGTTCGACGTAATTTGGAATGAACCTCCTAAGGAAGTTCGCTTTCCCTTGGAGTTTCTGAATCTGAAGCAAGTTTGAAGGTGGAGGCAAATCGATGATTGCCTGAACCTTGCATGGGTCGAGATGAATCCCATCCTTTGAGACCACGAAGCCAAGTAAACAACCAGAACTGACACAAAACACGCATTTGTGCGGATTGAGTCATATCTTGTAGTGTCGGAAACGTAGAAATATCACTCTCAAATGGCACGGATGATCGGACCGTTTTCACGAATGAGCTGGGAGATCATCGAGATATGGTTGAACGATGTTTTTTATGTCATGGAAAGCATAGTTCATTGCTCTCTCAAAAGTTGCCACTGCGTTCTTCAAACCAAAGGGTAGCTTGTGATATGCGAATGTGCCCCACAGACAAATGAATGCAGTCTTTGACTGGTCCTATGGACGGATATTTATTTGATTATACCCGAAAAATCCATCCATAAATGAAAATATTTCGCATCTGGCGCATTCATCAATTATTTGGTCAATAAAGGGTGTAGGGTAGTTTTCTTTTGGACAAGCTTGATTTACATCCCTTTAATCAATGCACACTCTAATTGTTCCTTGTTTTTTCATCACATGAACAATATTGGATACCCAATCGGTCAGAGGAGCAGGGTAAATGAAACCAGCATGGAGTTTTTCAACTTCCGCCTTGATGGCAACGACTTTCTTGGGGTCCACTTGCCGTAGCTGTTGTCATACTGGTTTGACATCTGGATACATCTTAATTTCATGTTCAACTATGCTCGAGCCAATACCTGGCATTTCATCATATGACCAAGCAAAGACATCTCTAAACTCGCGAAAGAGAGCGCTATATATTTCCAGTTCTGAAGAAGAACAAGATTTGCCAACATGAATATTCTCTACAACATCTATTTTCATTGAGATATTTAGGGAAGTAGTCTCTTTGATATTGGATAGGTTTCTCTCGGAATCCACCGTATTTACAGTATTTGCCAGAAAGTCAGATACTGAAGGATGGTGTAGGTTACCAGAATTGTCTTCTTTCCAGTTCAGAAGATGGGAACGATGGTGGTAATCTTCCCATGGTGCCCCATCAATCATCATCGATTGAATGATTCCATCGTCTGTAGAGTGTACTTGCGACCAAGGATCTGAAGGGGTGCCATATTCCTTAGACCTATCTATCCAAATGCTTGATGAGCGTTGATGTCGGTTTGCCTCCCATGCTGAAAACATTGATTGCTATAATATTTCCAGTGGGGTTAAAGGCAAAACTTGCAGATGATCCATTTTAACATCGTTTTCTGACATCTTTTGAATGGAAGATATTATATTGCAGGTTCCTACATTAGCCACTTCTGCCAAATTCGTTGGAGGTGGTAGGGTAAAAGTTCCCATTAATGTAGGGTCTTTTAGTAGGCATACTCTGATATTGTGAAGCGTGCTAGGGCTTCCATGGATCATTGGAATGCTTCCCGTAGCTTGCAAACGGTTGGGGAGAAAAGTTTGTTGGTCGATGATTGTAATTCCTCCTTGGGAAGGAAATGCAATTTTCTTAAAGTAGGTCGACACAACAGCTGCCATGGCGTATATCCAATGCCTTCCCAGTAGGATGTTGTAATCGAGATTTCCGTCAATGACTTCAACATCGATTTCCACTGTTTTGCCCCCCAGTTCAACTTGCAAGCTACTTAATATTCCATACGGGGTGTATGTTCTTCCATCAAATGCTTTTAACATTGTGGATGATCATGAAAAGGATGGACACCCTAGAGGTTTCCAGCAACTCATCGACATGATACATGTGGATGCCCCCTCATCAATAATTGTTCTATGAACAGTTTCGTTGAGGGATTTCACTTGAATGAGGAAAGCTAGTTGAGCTGGTAACTAAGGGTCATATCCTTTGTGATTAAAAGATAAAAGATTGGAATCTGTTGGGTCAAGCCCACCCATTGCTGAGAATAAAGCCTGCTTTTGGGAGGGGCAATTTTGCAGTACCTCAAGAGTCGACATCGCGGAGGGCAATTGGGCTAAATCCTCCACTATATTATAGTGTTGCGCTGCTCGGGCACGAGGATTAAATGTCGATTTGTGTACTACTCCCTTTGGGGGTTTTATTGTTAATTCAGGAATAAGGGGCGGCACAACTTCAGTCGAAGTTGTTGTTGAACTACTAGGTTGATCATTATCCTTGTTGTTCAACATCTGTGGATTCCCGTAATATTTAGTCCTTTTCGATATCAGAGCATCATTCAGTTGCTTTGAAACTGACAACATTAGCACTTGGGATGGGGAAGCATTTTCGCTAGCGACCAGATTTGTTCCTGGGTTCGGAAACGGATCAGTCAATACAGCCGAGGTTTTTGAACTTTTGAAATATTTTCTAAGTTCATCTTTATATGGACAATCTCTGGTCCAGTGATCCTCGTCACATATATGACATGGATTTTTTGGTTTCCTATCTCCAGAAGGGTTTGTAGAAGATTTTCTAGGAGATGAGTCCTCTTGGTTTTTCTTCTTCCCTTGTTTTTTCTTCTTGCCTCCCAGTTGCTTGGGTTCTTTTCCTTTGTCTGTCGACACGGCATTTACTTCTGAGGCTAGAAGTTCCTCATTTGCATTTTGACTCGAAAGGGTGCAAGCCTTTTTCGACTTAGCCTTTACAGTTTTAGTGCTTGTCGTACCTATCATGCCATCATCGGCATGAGAGTCCTTGTTTGATTTAGGAGGTGGAGGAACGGAAAATTCTGGTCTAGGAGCATCAGGGATTTTATCGCATAGCATGCCAGACTGAGTATAGATCAAGTCTAGATATTGTGCATGGGCAATAACTTGCTCTTTGGTGATGACTCCTCCCTTTGCCACATCTTCTGTAATAGCAGGTAATAGAAACTTAATAAACCATTCAGCCAATAGCTGATCAGGAACATATGTTTTTACCATTATACAACGACGTTGCCATTCATGAATATGATTGGATATGTGAGTGGCTGTCGTTTGTTTGAAATTAGTAAGTAGCTCAGTTCCTATTTCGTACCTTATAGGTAACTGAAAATGGGTTAAAAAGGTTGTGGCTATGGTACTGAAGTTATCAAACAAAGCTCTAGGCAATTCAATATACCATTTTGCTGCCAGACCAGTTAGCGTTCGCTGAAAAAGGTGAAGCCTGATCGAATCATCATTGAGAGTGTTTGATGAACACCATAGATGAAAGGTCATCACATGATTCAATGGGTTTTCGCCCATATTTCCATTAAATTTAGGAATAACAGATGGAAGTTTGTGTAGAATTGTCAGCCACCAAGGGGCGTAGGCAATAGGATCGTTCATTAGTCGACTTAGATCCAGTAACTCCATTGTTGCCACAAAAGGCAACTGTTGATTCAAGCTTGGCTGAGCATACCCTGGATAAGATGGGATCATTTGAGCAGTCGGCCTTTGCATACCAGCATAATGCATTTGACGTTGGTAACTTTGGTAAGGTTGATGGGCATAACCATTATGATATGGTTGATACGGCTGCCCATTACTTGCAAAGACTTGTTGCTCATATCCTTGGTAAGCCTGCTGGAATTGCGGTTGTTGGTATTGTACCAACCATGGTTGTGAATCCATGGGCTGTTGTCCAGCACTGACTGTTTGACAAAGATGGGGTGTGTTCCCCGTTTGAACCTGTGCCATTCCACTAGTTGGTGATTGTGGTTGTGTCGTAGGTACAAGAGATTGTTGCATTACAATCTGTGAAGCTTGAGGTTGGCATACAACTGGTAACGCTTGTACTTGCAATACTGCCACAATAGCCGGCGTAGTGGGGATATTTGTCATAGGTAAACTTTGTTGTATTGAGCATACAACTCTTGGTTATTGAGGCAGGATTGGCACCCAACCGCTAGTCGCGATTCCAGCATAACCCAAATTTTTTTGTGAACTCACGCATGGTTGTCCTTCTGAGGAAGGCAATGAAAGGGTATACGACCCTCCATACGATGGTAATCCAGTACTCAAAGGAATGATTTGCCTGTGGGGACCAGTTTGCCCAAATTGACCCTGTGAAGGATCAATTTGTGGAGACTCAACGTAAGATATTCCAGATATAATTCCGGACGAACAAATGGGAACAGTCCATACTGTCGAAATAGACCCTGGATGGACTCCATCTAGCGATTGAAAGCTGGTTGGGACAGATGGCACACTGGCAAACATTGTCGGAGTAGCAGAAGGAGCTTCTGCTATTGGTGTGTCGGGTACCACAATCCTTGATGCCGATGGTTGTTCATACATATTAAGCCTATCCAAAATATTCCTCAGTGATTCTTTAGGAACTTTTGATGGCGGGTGAATATCTTCTGATGAAGAAGGATACAGGGCGATCCCAACTCCAAGTTGCGTTGGAGTGCTAGATGGAGGAACTTCCACAATCTCTTCTATTGCAATCAATCCAGGAGGAAGAGGCAAACCGTCAGGTCCATAAAATATTTCTGGTACCGAAGAAGATATAAGTTCTGCAGCAACAGATGGTTGGGGGGTAACACCTTCCGAATCAGCTGTAGATGGAGCCGGTTCAGGAATAGAAGTGTTTACCGTCACACTAGGATCAGTTGTAATGTCCTTTTGCTGTTACGAAATTTCTTCTGTAGAGGCAGAGATAACATAAATGTTTAGAGTAACCAGAGTCTCTGAGGTTGTTGGAGTGCTTGCTCCAACCAACCTAAGGGACTTTGATCTGGTCAAACGAGTTCGCTTCGTCTGGAATGGTTTCGCTTCTGGAGTCAACGATGGTTGACTCGTAAGTCTCCAGGAACAACAGGGTTTTGATTGACTTTCTTCCACGATTGCGGATTACTTGGTCAACTCAAAATATAAGGGAAAAATGTTTTTTGAATTAAATGAATTTTAGACACTTTGACACAACTTATTTTTTCAATTTTAAAGAGTCGAGAAAAAACCAAAGATGACTCTAGTCGCCTTCAATTTTTATTGAGCCTAAAGTGACAAGTGCTCAGAGGACCTTTTCCTTTAAGGAGTCTGAAAAGGAGCAAAATGGACTTCTCTGGAGATCTAGGCAGAGGGGATTACCAAACCAATCGCAAAACTACGGAATACGTTTTATGGTATGGCAGCCAATCTTCCTGAATGTTGTGTTCAGTGCATTGCGATTGATAAGGCGACAGACACGGCTTGCTAAGGATAAAGGATGAAGCCTATTTTGGTCTCCCAAAATATACTCGACGGTACGTGGGAGCACAAGTCCATACTGGAACTTGTCGTCTCAGAGTGGAGGAATCACCCAGCCAACAATGAAAACAACAGTTACCAGGTTTTACGACGCCGGAATACGTCTCTAGCCTAGACCTCTAGATGTTGTGTGTTAGGTTCCAAAGCGTTGTTATATTCATTAAATTTATTTTAAGTTGATCTTGCTTAAAAATTTGCCTTTTAGGTTCACCGCATGATATGTATACAATTCCTAAAATGCAGTCTAAGATGATAAACAAACGTTTAATCTTCTTTTGACAATGAAAATCCTAGCTACTAAGGAAAGAAAGTTAAGAATCTTTCAGCAAAGAGCACAGAGCACACGCTAAATGCACTGTCCTAAATCAAACCAAGCAATCAAAATGCAAATGCACATGCATGCATTTTTTTTTAGCCTTCTTAATGTATGAATGATGATAAGAAAGTTATGTGCAAATCTGAATTACTTTCAAAGCAACAATACTCAACAAATTCCTTTTCAAAATGAAGTGAAGGGAAGAGAGACACTTTGCGAGTTTGAAATGGAAATTTCTTTTTGACACATTAAAAACTATTAATTCAAATCATATGCAATAGTAACTGTATAATCGACTATCAAGAACAATGGGATTGTCTTCTAAAACTAAAAACGACAGCTACGACACTTTCAGATCAAGAAATGATAGTTCAACTATGCTACTTTTTTGCAAAAGAGAACTGAAAATGGCGCACAATACATAAAAACACTTACATTTATTTGCACTATGGAGGCGGAATAATGTAAGAGAAGGGGGTTTTCGCAGAGATACACTGACCACAGACAACGAAACTCCTGAGTAGGACTAAAAATAGTGAGGAAAAAACCAAAATCTAAAGGTAAAGTTAACCTTCCCTGACCATCGCACCTGTCACACTGTGAATTCAGTATGCAGTGCACCTACTGCACTCGGGAAGTGCGATGCATACAGACTGCCCTGAAGGCAGGGTGTGATGGTACCAGTGCGAGAGTTTAAATGAGTTTTTACTCACAATTTGCAATTCAGTTCAGGGATTTAGGCCGAGTAAGTGATGTTCAGTATATGTAAATCACAGGGGTAGATCTAAGGAGGTTACTAGAGCCACCACTTAGGGAAATTAGATTGTTTGCAGATCGATTGTTTAATTCATAAACAAAACCCAGAGATAGACTGAAGCAACATTGATCTACTTTGCATTTGTATAACAAATGCAGTTCGAAGGCTAGATGGCTTGGCTTCAAGCTCCGTCTATAAGTTTATAAAAGAAACAAAGATAGGCTAACAAACAACCTAGTCCTTCCCCACTGGAGTCACCATTTTGTTATCGGGAATAGTGTCCACTCGGATGCTACTATTCCCACTAAGACTGGTAGCTATCTTAGAAACAAGCAAGTAAAGTCTAATTTCGCTTTCCTTTATGAAAATAGATAGGAGTGGAACAAAGGAGACCAACCTTAGTCTTGCGCTTGATTTCCTCTCCTTCCCGATAGAGCTTTTCCGCTTCTTCTTCGTCTACCCAGCTTCAAAGAGAACCTATGGAATCACAACAACATACTACTATCGAAGGACAAAGATCCATATTCATAAATAACACAGGACCAGATGTGTGTTAACCATACAAATGCATATATAAGTAAACATACAAGAATATAGAGGAAAACTTGAATAGCTTTATTAAGATGAAAAGTAGCAAGAGGATTACAACCATATGTTCTTACCCAACATCATCCTCCAGCTAGAAAGCCCTTCTTCACCTCATGTAAAGCTTAGATCACCCAACACTATGAATATACACCAGAAAACCAACAGGACTTCTCTATAAGATACAAAATTCCAGCCTCTGGATCTTTGTGATGAGGGATCCATATATAGATGATTGAAGGGAGGTGAGTCATCTTCTGGGGTCTTGATTAGTGTCCTCTATTTGATAGTTCCTGCTTCCACTTAGAGAATGGTGATCTCTTACTCATCCCTGGTCGAAAACAGAGAGGCAAGTGTCAAAGGGGAAGCTTCTGGAAGATTCCAGATCTTCCACCTCACATTTTGACCCTGCCATTTGTCCATTCCTGACAATCTCACCCTACAGAGGAGACATTTAGTATGCATCGCACCTTGTACACTGGGAAGGTGATATGCATCGCACCCTCTGCACTGGGTTTTCAGTATGGTCTAGTTTTGACCATTTATGAGCAGTTTTTAGTGGAGAACTTCTCAGAGGTGATGTAATCAGTTGACCTTGTTCCTTCAGGTAGTGAAGCAACACTTTTAGGGACTTAGGAGCCCTCAGTTTATGGACATTTATGATTGGGGTTGAAGTGCCCAAAAATGTCTATAACACTTGGTGGAACATCGTAGTGTTGGGTGATCTAAGTTTTTCATGAGGTGAAGAAGTGCTTTCATGCTGGGAGGATGATGCTGGGTTAGATCAATGGGTTGTAATCCTCTCTTCTACTCTTTCTATCAATAAATCTATTCGAGTTTTCCTCCACATTCTTGTATGTTTGAGTTGATATATGCATTTTTGTGGTCAATATATATCTGGTCCTATATTGTTTATGATCATATATCTCTGTGCTTTGATGGTATCATGCTGCTTTGACTTTATAGGTGCTCTTTGAGGTGGGGTAAGCAAGGAAGGAGTGGCAAAGATCTGTCAGAGGGGAGAGGAAACAAGCTAGGAGCCAAGTGAAAGACTGAGGTTGGTACTCTCTGCTTCTCTCCTATCTACTTCTCATAAAGGAAAATGAAAGTAACTTTAGTTTGTTTGTTTCTGAGATAGCTACCCATCTTAGTGGGACTAGAAGCTCTGAATGGACACTAGATTTCCCAATAACAACCACGTAGATTGGAGAATACGAAATGGACCAAGTCATTCTGGATTTGGGGTCAGATGTGAATGTACTAACAAGCAGAATTGGGAGCCAATGGGGTGACTTGTGCTGCAATGGTCTCTGATTCAGATAAGGATGGTGAATCACCAAAAAATCACACCCATGGGGTGGTTGTAGGGAGTGACCATGGATATTGAGGGAGCGAGCACGCTAGCAGATTTTGAAGTAATAGAGATTGTGGATGACAACAATCCCTACCCTGTGCTCTTGGGAATTGACTAGGCTATTGATATGAACGCGGTAATCAATTTGAAGAAGCGAAATATGATCTTTGAAAAGAAATCACTACACGTAATAATACCCCTAGATCCTACTGAGGGATCGCACTATACGGAACTAGTCCACGACTATGAAAATGATGATGATCTGGGTTGCATCTATGAGATAACAACGTGAGACCAAGACTGGGTGAATCCTAGCATGGATGGATGGATTACATGGGAGCATGAGAGTTCTTGCTGTTCAGATTCCGACAAGGAAAGAGAACGCTGGTAGAATCAGTTACATGAAGTAACTACATTGAATTGCAATATTATGACCTGGTCGTTGCACTGTGTGTCATCAGAGGAAAGGAATCTACCTACTTATGATGGCCTAACTGAGGTAGATACATTTTTGGACGCATTTGAAAGGGAGGTACCAGAAAAGAAATGCTTCTAGGCCTTGGACTGGGTACTGCGTGCTATGCTTGCAAGATGGTGGGGTACCCAAAAGGGAAGCTTTGATGATTGGTGCAAATATAGGAGGATAATGATAGCATGGTTTGGGAAGCCTAAGATGTGACTAAAAGACAAGTACAATGGGCAGAATGATCCATGTTTGCAGTTGGCCAAAGTGGAGAAGAACTATTCTACCACTAAGCGTGAAGGGCTAGCTATGGTATACGTGCTCCAAAAGTACCAACAGTACTTGCTAGGAGGCCACTTTAAGATGTATACCAACCACTCTGCACTGAAGTACCTGGTCAATAAGCCTGTGTTGGGGGGGACAAATTTGTATATGGATTTTTCTTCCAGGAGTACGATTTTGAAGTTGTCGTAAAGCCTGGACGATTGAATGCGGAACTTGATCACCTGTCGCACATCAAGACAGGGGAGGAACCTACTAGTTTGGAGGAAGGATTACCTGATGTGCAACTTTTTCCTATGTGCATCATGGATGGAAATTTCGAGGATATAATACACTTTCTAACAACTGGAACTGCACCGAAAGGATACTCTGTCCAACAAAGGAAGGAATTAGTAGTGCACACGGAAGACTTCTTTATCATTTCTGGGGATCTATACAAGATGGGGAATTATTAAATACTATCAAGGTATGTACCTGAGTTTGAATGAGGAAACATCCTTGCAGACGCTCATGGGGGCGATGCGGGAGGACATTATGCAGGAAGAGCAACTGTGCAGAAGATTCTACACACTGGGTTGTAGTGGCGAACCCTTCATCAAGATTCAAAAACATATTGCAAGGCATGTGATGTATGTCAATGGACAGGCAGGCCATCATGGAGGAATGAAATGCCTTTGAATCGATCAGCAATGTTACAACCCTTCGAAAAGTGGGCAATAGATTTTATAGGACCTATTCAACCCCAAGGAAAGACAAGCGCAAGGTACATTATCACTGCAACAGGGTGCTTGAATCATTGGGCATAAGCACAACCGATGAAGGATTGCATGGGCACAACTACCACAAAGTTTCTATTTGAACATGTACTGATGTGATTTGGATGTCCAAAGATCTTGATGAGTGATCGTGGTAAGCACTTTCTGAATGAGATGACCAGTGCACTAACAAAGGAATTTCAGGTGTATCACTAAAAGAGCACACCTTGTCACCCACAAGCTAATAGGTCAGTGGAGGTATTGAACAAAGTGATTGAAAACACACTGACCAAGGTATGCAATCCTCAGCAAAGTGATTGGGACCTACGCATACCTGCAGTATTGTGGGACTATAGGACAACATGCAAGTGGTTAACGGGACAGACACCCTTTACGCTGGTATACGGGGTTAGAGCTATGATGTATATGGAATACATTGTATCTATTCTCTGCATAGTAGTGCTCGCAAGTATGACAGATCGTGGAGCCCTGGAAGAGAGGCTCACACAGTTGGATTAGCTGGAAGAAGAAAGATTTTTGGCTGGATTTCATCAACAGGTCCAAAAGCAGCATGAAAAAGAATGGCATGACTATCATATTAAGCTACGCACCTTTAAGGTGAATGACTTGGTGTTGTTGTATGACAATAAGTTTGATAAATTTCCAAGGAAACTGAGAATGCATTGGCTGGGACCGTATGTTACTAAGGATATTACCAATGATGGTGTGGTCCAATTGGTTAAGTTGAATGGAGATCCCTTCCCAGGAAAAGTGAATGGCAGTCCACTGAAGCCATACACAAGCGGCCTGACCATCTGACTAGCTGATAGAAGCACAATCTTACCGCTCCAGGCAGCTGAAAGGAGGGACGGCACTATAAACTACACTGCCTGAGTTGGGGATCTGTGCGATGTCAGGACTGCATGAAGCAGTGAAGTATCACAGGGTCTGCGA
>APFE030568926.1:244461-255413 GCA_000404065.3 Pinus taeda
TCTAAGATGATAAACAAACATTTAATCTTCTTTCGGCAATGAAAATCCTAGCTACTAAGGAAAGAAAGTTAAGAATCTTTCTGCAAAGAGCACAAAGCACACGCTAAATGCACTGACCTAAATCAAACCAAGCAGTCAAAATGCAAATGCACATGCATGTATTTGTTTTCAGCCTTCTTAATGTATGAATGATGATAAGAAAGTTATGTGAAAATCTGTATTACTTTTAAAGCGATAGTACTCAACAAATTTCTTTTCAAAATGAAGTGAAGGTAAGAGAGACACTTTGCGATTTTGAAATGAAAATTGCTTTTCGTCACTTTAAAAACTACTAATTCAAATCATATGCAATAGTAACTGTATAATAGACTATGAAGAACAACGGGATTGTCTTCTAAAACTAAAAACGACAGCTACGACACTTTCAGATCCAGAAACGACAGTTCGACTATGCTACTTTTTTGCAAAAGAGAACTGAAAATGGCGCACAATACATAAAAAAACTTACACTTCTTTGCACTAAGGAGGCAGAATAATGCAAGAGAAGGGGGTTTTCACAGAGATACACTGACTACAAACAGTAAAACTCCTGAATAGGACTAAAAATAGTGTGAAAAAACCACAATCTGAAGGTAAAGTTAACCTTCCTTGGCCATTGCACCTGTTACACAGTGAAACCAGTATGCATCGCACCTACTGCACTCGGGAAGTGCGATGCATATAGTTTGCCTTGAAGGTAGGGTGTGATGGTACTAGTGCGAGACTTTAAACAAGTTTTCACTCTCAGTTTGCAATTCAGTTCAGGGATTTAGGCCGAGTAAGTAATGTTCAGTATATGTAAAACACAAGGGTGATCTAAAGAGGTTACTAGAGCCACCACTTAGGGAAATTAGATTGTTTGCAGATCGATTGTTTAATTCATAAACAAAACCCAGAGATAGACTGAAGCAACATTGATCTACTTTGCATTTGTATAACAAATGCAGTTCGAAGGCTAGATGGCTTGGCTTCAAGCTCCGTCTATAAGTTTATAAAAGAAACAAAGATAGGCTAACAAACAACCTAGTCCTTCCCCACTGGAGTCACCATTTTGTTATCGGGAATAGTGTCCACTCGGATGCTACTATTCCCACTAAGACTGGTAGCTATCTTAGAAACAAGCAAGTAAAGTCTAATTTCGCTTTCCTTTATGAAAATAGATAGGAGTGGAACAAAGGAGACCAACCTTAGTCTTGCGCTTGATTTCCTCTCCTTCCCGATAGAGCTTTTCCGCTTCTTCTTCGTCTACCCAGCTTCAAAGAGAACCTATGGAATCACAACAACATACTACTATCGAAGGACAAAGATCCATATTCATAAATAACACAGGACCAGATGTGTGTTAACCATACAAATGCATATATAAGTAAACATACAAGAATATAGAGGAAAACTTGAATAGCTTTATTAAGATGAAAAGTAGCAAGAGGATTACAACCATATGTTCTTACCCAACATCATCCTCCAGCTAGAAAGCCCTTCTTCACCTCATGTAAAGCTTAGATCACCCAACACTATGAATATACACCAGAAAACCAACAGGACTTCTCTATAAGATACAAAATTCCAGCCTCTGGATCTTTGTGATGAGGGATCCATATATAGATGATTGAAGGGAGGTGAGTCATCTTCTGGGGTCTTGATTAGTGTCCTCTATTTGATAGTTCCTGCTTCCACTTAGAGAATGGTGATCTCTTACTCATCCCTGGTCGAAAACAGAGAGGCAAGTGTCAAAGGGGAAGCTTCTGGAAGATTCCAGATCTTCCACCTCACATTTTGACCCTGCCATTTGTCCATTCCTGACAATCTCACCCTACAGAGGAGACATTTAGTATGCATCGCACCTTGTACACTGGGAAGGTGATATGCATCGCACCCTCTGCACTGGGTTTTCAGTATGGTCTAGTTTTGACCATTTATGAGCAGTTTTTAGTGGAGAACTTCTCAGAGGTGATGTAATCAGTTGACCTTGTTCCTTCAGGTAGTGAAGCAACACTTTTAGGGACTTAGGAGCCCTCAGTTTATGGACATTTATGATTGGGGTTGAAGTGCCCAAAAATGTCTATAACACTTGGTGGAACATCGTAGTGTTGGGTGATCTAAGTTTTTCATGAGGTGAAGAAGTGCTTTCATGCTGGGAGGATGATGCTGGGTTAGATCAATGGGTTGTAATCCTCTCTTCTACTCTTTCTATCAATAAATCTATTCGAGTTTTCCTCCACATTCTTGTATGTTTGAGTTGATATATGCATTTTTGTGGTCAATATATATCTGGTCCTATATTGTTTATGATCATATATCTCTGTGCTTTGATGGTATCATGCTGCTTTGACTTTATAGGTGCTCTTTGAGGTGGGGTAAGCAAGGAAGGAGTGGCAAAGATCTGTCAGAGGGGAGAGGAAACAAGCTAGGAGCCAAGTGAAAGACTGAGGTTGGTACTCTCTGCTTCTCTCCTATCTACTTCTCATAAAGGAAAATGAAAGTAACTTTAGTTTGTTTGTTTCTGAGATAGCTACCCATCTTAGTGGGACTAGAAGCTCTGAATGGACACTAGATTTCCCAATAACAACCACGTAGATTGGAGAATACGAAATGGACCAAGTCATTCTGGATTTGGGGTCAGATGTGAATGTACTAACAAGCAGAATTGGGAGCCAATGGGGTGACTTGTGCTGCAATGGTCTCTGATTCAGATAAGGATGGTGAATCACCAAAAAATCACACCCATGGGGTGGTTGTAGGGAGTGACCATGGATATTGAGGGAGCGAGCACGCTAGCAGATTTTGAAGTAATAGAGATTGTGGATGACAACAATCCCTACCCTGTGCTCTTGGGAATTGACTAGGCTATTGATATGAACGCGGTAATCAATTTGAAGAAGCGAAATATGATCTTTGAAAAGAAATCACTACACGTAATAATACCCCTAGATCCTACTGAGGGATCGCACTATACGGAACTAGTCCACGACTATGAAAATGATGATGATCTGGGTTGCATCTATGAGATAACAACGTGAGACCAAGACTGGGTGAATCCTAGCATGGATGGATGGATTACATGGGAGCATGAGAGTTCTTGCTGTTCAGATTCCGACAAGGAAAGAGAACGCTGGTAGAATCAGTTACATGAAGTAACTACATTGAATTGCAATATTATGACCTGGTCGTTGCACTGTGTGTCATCAGAGGAAAGGAATCTACCTACTTATGATGGCCTAACTGAGGTAGATACATTTTTGGACGCATTTGAAAGGGAGGTACCAGAAAAGAAATGCTTCTAGGCCTTGGACTGGGTACTGCGTGCTATGCTTGCAAGATGGTGGGGTACCCAAAAGGGAAGCTTTGATGATTGGTGCAAATATAGGAGGATAATGATAGCATGGTTTGGGAAGCCTAAGATGTGACTAAAAGACAAGTACAATGGGCAGAATGATCCATGTTTGCAGTTGGCCAAAGTGGAGAAGAACTATTCTACCACTAAGCGTGAAGGGCTAGCTATGGTATACGTGCTCCAAAAGTACCAACAGTACTTGCTAGGAGGCCACTTTAAGATGTATACCAACCACTCTGCACTGAAGTACCTGGTCAATAAGCCTGTGTTGGGGGGGACAAATTTGTATATGGATTTTTCTTCCAGGAGTACGATTTTGAAGTTGTCGTAAAGCCTGGACGATTGAATGCGGAACTTGATCACCTGTCGCACATCAAGACAGGGGAGGAACCTACTAGTTTGGAGGAAGGATTACCTGATGTGCAACTTTTTCCTATGTGCATCATGGATGGAAATTTCGAGGATATAATACACTTTCTAACAACTGGAACTGCACCGAAAGGATACTCTGTCCAACAAAGGAAGGAATTAGTAGTGCACACGGAAGACTTCTTTATCATTTCTGGGGATCTATACAAGATGGGGAATTATTAAATACTATCAAGGTATGTACCTGAGTTTGAATGAGGAAACATCCTTGCAGACGCTCATGGGGGCGATGCGGGAGGACATTATGCAGGAAGAGCAACTGTGCAGAAGATTCTACACACTGGGTTGTAGTGGCGAACCCTTCATCAAGATTCAAAAACATATTGCAAGGCATGTGATGTATGTCAATGGACAGGCAGGCCATCATGGAGGAATGAAATGCCTTTGAATCGATCAGCAATGTTACAACCCTTCGAAAAGTGGGCAATAGATTTTATAGGACCTATTCAACCCCAAGGAAAGACAAGCGCAAGGTACATTATCACTGCAACAGGGTGCTTGAATCATTGGGCATAAGCACAACCGATGAAGGATTGCATGGGCACAACTACCACAAAGTTTCTATTTGAACATGTACTGATGTGATTTGGATGTCCAAAGATCTTGATGAGTGATCGTGGTAAGCACTTTCTGAATGAGATGACCAGTGCACTAACAAAGGAATTTCAGGTGTATCACTAAAAGAGCACACCTTGTCACCCACAAGCTAATAGGTCAGTGGAGGTATTGAACAAAGTGATTGAAAACACACTGACCAAGGTATGCAATCCTCAGCAAAGTGATTGGGACCTACGCATACCTGCAGTATTGTGGGACTATAGGACAACATGCAAGTGGTTAACGGGACAGACACCCTTTACGCTGGTATACGGGGTTAGAGCTATGATGTATATGGAATACATTGTATCTATTCTCTGCATAGTAGTGCTCGCAAGTATGACAGATCGTGGAGCCCTGGAAGAGAGGCTCACACAGTTGGATTAGCTGGAAGAAGAAAGATTTTTGGCTGGATTTCATCAACAGGTCCAAAAGCAGCATGAAAAAGAATGGCATGACTATCATATTAAGCTACGCACCTTTAAGGTGAATGACTTGGTGTTGTTGTATGACAATAAGTTTGATAAATTTCCAAGGAAACTGAGAATGCATTGGCTGGGACCGTATGTTACTAAGGATATTACCAATGATGGTGTGGTCCAATTGGTTAAGTTGAATGGAGATCCCTTCCCAGGAAAAGTGAATGGCAGTCCACTGAAGCCATACACAAGCGGCCTGACCATCTGACTAGCTGATAGAAGCACAATCTTACCGCTCCAGGCAGCTGAAAGGAGGGACGGCACTATAAACTACACTGCCTGAGTTGGGGATCTGTGCGATGTCAGGACTGCATGAAGCAGTGAAGTATCACAGGGTCTGCGATAGTGTGAAGATAGTTGTGCTAGCACGCAGGTCCACCAAAAAGTGACCATTAAAGTCACTATTCATGATTTGATGGTCGGTTTGAGGCCAAATGGAGCGAGGGACAGGCATTTAAGGAGATATCTAGGGGATAGATTCTTGAAAATCTGCCACCAATCTAGCAATAATGGGCCAAATGTTGGGGGAATGGTCGAATTCAAATTCAAAAGGCCTTATAAATTACAAGTGGCTATCCAATGAAAAACACTTGGAATTTTGAAAATTGAGTTGTTGCGCACTCAAGTATACATGAAATGAGACCTATTCGAGACTCTGAAAGCGATGGGGCACTTACTAAAGTGAAGGACGTTGACAGCCCTTGGTTAGTAGTTTGAAAGGGGTAGGATTGAACATGGTTGTGCTCCCTCGCGAGACGCTCTACCTCTTGCAGGATGGAGTCACCACGGAACTCATGGCAGAGGAGAGTCACGCTCTATAGGTGATGCGCAAGTAGTACATCAATATCAAGTAGTTGGGCCTGTAGTGCAACGAGGCAGTGGAGCAGACAAAGAAAATAATGCAGGTAGTGGAGGAATCCTACTGGATGGTTTCGGAGTTGGAAATTTAAGCATAAGAGCCAGTTTAGCTAGAGTTGAACCTGTAGATCGCAGAATTTCAGTTGAAGGTGTAGCCTTCAACTCTGCCGGAAGTTAGGGAATAGTGTACCACCGCTGCTACAACAACAATAGTAGCAGTTGACAATGTGGTGGCAGACTGCATGCAACTTTTCGAACAGTCATTCAAGGTCCTAACCACCCTCCAGGAGGACCCCAATGTAGAGAGTCTAGAGATAGAGGTGAGTGAGCTACAAGAGCGGTATGGTGAGGTAAAAGGGACCGCGTAAATGATTTCCCTTACACAGAGGCTTGCACAGATGAAGGAGGCAAAGGCGCTCAAGGAACAGGTGGATGCCACTCAACATAAAGAAGAATTATTAAAAGTGCGCCTACAACCATGGATAGAAGAGGCTTACGCAATCACAACCTCCATTGAAGAAAAGCTCATGAAACAACAGGAAACTCAGCAAACAATTTAGGGCAGCAGTTTAGTAGCAGTGACCAAGCAGTAGGTGGAAGAAGTGCAGCAGGCAGCCGCACAGTGCACTACTGAAGTCGCGCTGTACCAAACAGAGTTGGGATGTCTACGCCCTAAGATTTTTGTAGCTATAGGGTGACTCGATGGCAAGTCACGATGTTTATGTTGCGGGCATGTTGGGAGCGAGATCACCCAAGGGTATTTTTGGGGCTTAAAGCCCATATTTTGGTCCAATTTTGTAATCCAAATGTAAAGACTCTGCATTTTGTGGTCACGGAGCATGTAGTTGTTAAAGAGTCATAGGGTTATTCGCCCTTATTTTGGAAATGTAATTTCAGTTGTCGAAGCTTACCCGTGGTCCACGGACCATGGATTGTATAAATAAAGCTAAGCTCTAAGTAGCTAGAAAAAAGTAACTAAGTCCGAACATGTATGAGAAATAGCTTTGAAATGGAAGTCTAAGTTTTGGGTGTTAGCATAGGTAGAGGCTCTGCAGCTGAGTGCGCAAAGGCCTAGAAGTCCACAGCTGAGTGCACGGACCACTGCATCTGAGTGTGTAGGCGGGTCGAGTCTGTAATTGTTCAGAATTATCAATAAAGAGAAGTATTCTATAATTTCTACATATTTATTTCATATTTATGCATATGTTATATTAGGTATGAATTTTATTTATAATGCTTATATGATGTGCGAATGTATGTAAATATATTGGTTAAGTGAAGGCAAGTAAGAACATCCATTTACACGAAGCTAACTATGATCTGTTAATAAGATAAGTAAGACACTTAGCCTGGTTTGGAAAATATCATAGTTCATTGCCCTAGTTAGGGCTGCGCAAAAGCCGATTGTATCGTTTCGCGAAGGTACTGAACAATGGAACAGATGGCTAAGCAACCTGCACACAAGTAGGTATAGCTGAAATAAACTGACATCACAACCATCTTAAGGGTGGGGAAACTTGGTTCCAACATCCCTCCATCTTGTTTCGGCTGAGACTTCAGTCCACACTCCATAGGCTGATGCTGAAAGGATGAGTAGTGTAGGGATTTGTTTGGCTAACTAACACTGAACCTGGGTCAGGCCCCCACAAACCAACAATTTTCATTGTTGCACACCATATTTTTGTTGGGTTCATGCGTTATAGAAGAGAGGAACTCTACAGATGTTGAAAGTGTTTGACGATAGCTAAGAACCCATCCCATATAGGGGGACTGGTAACATATATTTGGTCCCTTGATAGGTGTTATATTAGAATCATTCTTTACGTATCTAGTTCCTTTTGGATGTTTTGGGGTTATTTCTCTTTATTTCACTATTTAACTATGATTGTAGCATAGATCAGAATTTTGGCAAGTTTTGTTTGTATCAATAGCTGCAAATATACAATGTTTAGCAGTCATTTCTATTGTTGATATTGTTTGTCATCCATAATCTTAAGTGGGTGCTTTTCGAACATCTTTGAGAAGAAAACACTACAACAGTTACCTAAAGGAGTCGTTGTTGGGTAATCAACTTGGAAAAATATGGTGTCAGGTTGAGTCTATGCACTTTTTTAGTAAGAAAGAAACCTAGAAGTAGAGTCGAAAATAAAGAAAAAAAATAATTATCTAATTAACCTTAACCCGCCTTAATCCATAGGAACACATATAATAGGTCACACGTTAAATGGAAGCCCTCTAACTTATTAAGGGACCATCAAAACATTGACAGGAGGTAAGGGAATGGAGGATTCGAATGCCATAGAACCTTATATCAAGGCTCACATGTCTAGAACCTCTACCTCCCTCCTCACCCATGACACCATTCAACAAAAAATAAAAGAGAATCAAAGAAAAAAAATTCTTTGCTAATTCCAAGTTGAGAGTTAGGGTTTATGAAATTCATTCTTCACCCTTAGATTTCACTAATAGAATCTAGACCATTCACCAGGGTAGGCGCTCAATTCCCACATGGTCTTCACATAGAGTGGGGTTGAGTGGCAGTGACCAATTCATCAAATGCCTTCCAAGAACCCCACTCCCAAGTTTCTTTTAAATTACATATGAAAATATTGAGAAATAATATCGAGAGTAGTTGAGATAAAGGAAATTATATATCTTTTCATAGCAAACTATGTACTGAGACCTATGTGTAAGGTGAAAAGGCAATCTTGATAAACAAAAATAAATAAATTATGCCAAAATATTTTAAATCAAAAGTGCATGATCAGATCACACACATGATTTCACCAAGTGAACCTTGAACAACCTTATTCCAAAGTCAAAACTAGAAATATGGTTATTGTATGACTACTTGAGTATGCGGAAGAGTGGAATACTACTAGCTAAAGCATAGGTGGAAACCAAATAAATATATAACATCTTGATAAATAGCGTGTATCAAATTACATCGGCATGGAGTAAATTTTTGTAAAGAGTGATAAACAATCATATGATGGTATAAGAAAGAATATGAATATATAGGAATAAAGATAAAAAATAAAAAATCTAGTCAAAAGATGGGTATGTTGCAAACCCATAGAAAGGGGGGTAGCCATTATGAAACACTAGCTCTCAATGTATAGTTATGGGAATGAGACCTACAATTTTTTACTTCTTGTCTTGTATAATTTACCTTAGACTCAGGGTGACCTTCACCATCACACCTGTCTCGCTGAGACAAACTTGGTGATGTGAAATCTTACATCGATAGGACCTTCAGATTAGGAGATATTTCATCTCAAGGAATAGACAAATTTCATGAACCCCTTTTCCCTCTTCCACATGACGCTCTACCAAAGGTCCATGCATGAATCAGGTGTGTGGAGCGGTTGGAGCTAGTGTAACTTACTCAACGCGTTCTCACTTCTCTCAATCTAACCCCTCATCTCCAACCTTATTGCATTCCATCTTATAATCGTGCCTAATAAACCTCCTCACCATAGCTTGAATTCCTACCTCCGACCTTGTTTAGTACCTGATCTCTGATGATCTTTCTCTCTGTCCTTCTGTAAAGTCGAGGTTGGTTGTCTTCTCCTGATGGAGTATTCTTCTGCACCTGTCCCAGCGTTTGACCTCTCACCTGAGCTTAATATCCTTACTTAACAATGTAAACTTTGAAATGGGAACTCATACTGTTACCCGTTTCGTAGAGATAGCAAAAGAGTGACCCGATTTTGAAAAGGGGGAATGCAGAACACACATATTTTTTTTTAGAGCATAGTTTTTGGCACTTTAAATTTTTTTATGTACATTACGTTTTAGAATGTTAATAATTTGCATGTTGATTTAAAAAAGTGGTGATTCTACATTAGGCCCTTTTTTTAAAAGACATATTTTTTGACTTTAAATTTTCTAATGTATGAAATGTAAATAATTATTTTCTAAATTTAACAAATTTTGACACTTTAAATTTTTTATTAAAAAAAAAAAAAATTGCAAATTAATATATATTAATATATCAAAAATACATAATTATATATATATAATATATATAATATTATAATATATTATATTATATATATATATATATAAACGATAAAAAGTTTGGAAAAAAAAAACAAAAAAAGAATTAAACTATAAAATTAAGTAATTAAAGATAGAAAAATTTAAGAAAGGGCATTAACAAAAAACAAAAAAATAAATAAAATAATAAAAATAAAAAACAACCTTAGATAAAAATAGAAAAAATCCAATTAAAATCTAAAAAATATTAAGAAAACCTTAAAAAACAAATATACTTCAATTTAAAAAAAAAAAAAACAAAAACCAATCAACAATTTAAAATTTTATAAATATATATAATAATTATTAAAAAAAACATATTTTCCATTTTAAAAAATAAAAACATTTAAAACATTAAAAACCATATATTTACAATTAAACTTTAAAATATATATATGCACGCAGCTCCACCAGCCAGGGCCATACCCCCACGGGTGGCCAGGCGGGAGCTATTTGATTCTAAGAATCAGATAGCCAATCCCATGGGCAGTCAAGTGGTGGCTATCTGATTCTCGAAATCAGATAACCGCCACCTGATTGCTCGTGGGGGTGGCTATCTGATTCTCGGAATCGAATAGCCACTGCCTGACCACCCCCACCGGCGGCCAAGCGGTAGCCATCTGGTGGCTATCCGATTCCGAGAATCAGATAACCACCCCCATCGACAACCAGGTGATGGTTATTCGATTCCGAGAATTGGATAGCCACCCCCACGGACATCCGAGCGGTCGGGCGACGGCTATTCGATTCCGAGAATCAGATAACCACCCCCACCGGCGGTTAGGTGGTGGCTATCTGATTCTCGCAATCGGATAACCACCACCAGACCGCCCTTGAAGTGGATATCCGATTCTCAGAATCAAATAGCCACCGATCGGCCGCCCCCACCACCTGACCGCCCTTGAGGTGGATATCTGATTCTCGGAATCAGATAGGCACCGCTCGGAGTGGTGACTATCTGATTCTAAGAATTGGATAACCACCACCCGACCACCCCCACAAGCGGCTGAGTAGTGGCTATCCGATTCTGAGAATCGAATAACCACTGCCCAACCGCCCGTGGGAGTGGTCGGGAAGTGGTTGTTCGATTCTCGAAATCGAATAACCACTGCTCGGCCGCCCGTGGAGGCAGTGGCCAATAAATTTTATTTTTTTTGACATAAAAAATAAATTTT
>APFE030568935.1:0-34564 GCA_000404065.3 Pinus taeda
TACCGTAAAAAGTATTTTGTAGTTTTGCGATTGGTTTGGTAATCCTCTCTGCCTAGATCTCCAGAGAAGTCCATTTTGCTCCTTTTCAGACTCCTTAAAGGAAAAAGGTCCTCTGAGCACTTGTCACTTCAGGCTCAATAAAAATCGAAGGCGACTAGAGTCATCTTTTGTTTTTTCTCGACTCTTTAAAATTGAAAAAACAGGTTGTGTCAAAGCATCTAAAATTTATTTTAAATCAGAATAACATCACAAATTCCCCTGTTGGTCTTTGGGTTGAGAAAATGGAGCCTACTAACCAAGGATTTCCCCTTGGAGGAAATCCTAGTCCCTTCTCCACTTGGGGAGATGTTGGTGCACCCCATATGGCCACTTTGTCACTTCCAGGGTTGAAAATTGGTTTGCCTATCTGGCTCTTATCTACCTCTGTCACTCAAAATCCCATAATTCCTGAATAGTCAAATCAGCAACTAGACGACACTAGAGTTGCCTCCCAACCTTCTACTTCGTCTAATTCTCCCTCTCCTCCTTCCTCTTCACTTGATAAAGCTGACGAAGCTAAAAATAAAGTAACTAAGAAGAAGAAGAAGCAGAAAGAGAAAAAGGAAAAGAAGAAAAAGGAACCAAAATAGAAAGGGGGCAACCAAGCATCATCTAGCAAAAATCCTCACACTACACCATCGAAACATAAATCTCCTTGTGTGATTTTCAATGGAGACCACTGTCACCAAGATTGTCCCTGCATCCCTCAAATATTAAGGGATTGGTCTCCTAATTTGCATAATCCAGTGGCGTCAACCTCTGACAATAATGTTGAATGCACACCATCAACTAGTGAAAGGGAAGCACATGGATAGAAAAGGAATCCCAAATTTCCTTGTAAGTTGTGTGAAGGAAATCATGCCATCCACCGTTGTCCCTTCCTTGACGAGGCTAAAAGAGTTTTGGATGATTGTCCGGTTTCACCGCTACGACTTCCTCCTGGATATAAAAAGCTCTTGCCAAGTCCTACACCGGTTCAAAATCCAGTTGGCCCATCACTGTGGTCAGCCAAAGCGTCTATCATTGAAAATGAACGCTCTGAATCCATACCAAATGAAAGTCAAAAGATCAAGACGACAGTTGACCCGGGAGTGCTCATCTTCGAATGATACCATGACTGAAGAGAAAGAGAACGACACCGTTCAAATTATTTTCATCAACATAGACTCCGATGAACTTGGGGGCAGTCCTCCCACTCCTTTATCACAGGAATGAAGTTCATCAAAGTCTTATCCGACCGTCTATTCAGTCCCACCACCAGCAACCTAGTCGTTTCCTTCAACAGGAATCTACTAGGCAAACCCTGTTTACCAGCTAGTGTACCATTCAAAATCATTATACAAGCTTACAAAATGGTCATGTCGGTACCATCATCGATGAAGGAACTTCTGTGAGTATCCTTTCCTCAACTGCTTGGAAAGCGCTTGGTTCGCCATCGCTTTTTCCTGAAATGAAAAATCTGACAAGCTTTGACAAAGGAACCAGTCGACCCTTAGGGATCCTTCCAAATGTGCCCATTACTTTGAGAAGGAAAACTGTTCACATGAACGTGATGGTAGCTCAAGGACCCTTGGATTATAATCTACTCCTTGGATGTGACTATATTTATTGCATGGGAGCCATTGTCTCCTCACTCTTTAGAGTAATGTGTTTTCCGCACGAAGGCAGAATGGTCAATCTCGTAGACCAAATATCATTCCCCAGTTCACATCAAAAATAGTCAAATGACATCCCTAAATGGTATTTTAACACAAGGAATGTCTCATCGATCTCCAGTCCATCCACCTAAAGAGCGCAAGTGATTCAGGAGGACATGACTGAAACCCAGGGGGCATGCACCCTGGTCTGCTTCGGCAGAAAAACTCTGGGTATAGGGTAGGTTTCAGCAAAGGATATATGACTAGTCTAATACCTGTCCATATAAGAAAATGGGATTAGACCGAATAAGATACCTCCGTTAGAAGGTAGGCCTTTCCCGATAGAACAAATGTTTTGTCTACAAATTGAAGGGTAACCTGGAAAAGGTAGGCCTTTCCGGATAGAACAAATATTTTGTCTACAAATTGAAGGGTAACCTGGAAACTCTACTTCGCTATACCTAGGGGCATGCAAATCTTTCCACATGCAAGCGAAGAGCGACCATTTTATATTTTAAATTTGTAGGACTTCTAACCCTTTAAAACCGTAAGGCTAGTTATTTCCTAACTTGCATAAAGAAAGGATCTGTGGCAAAGCTTGGGAGATGTAAGCCACTTCAAAATAGCATCTCGAATGAGACATTCATACCCCTTCGAGGAACATCTACAAAGAGTAATTCTATTAGCCATCCTTGTGACACTGCCATGATTGGAAAATTCCAAATCTTACCTGGAATCAGCTGCTACTCGAAACCATCACTTGTTCCTCGAAAATGAGTCTTCTTTAAGATCTTTTCACCTGACTCGTAAAATATGAAAATATTGCCGAGCGATTGGCCTCCCGGCTCGTTAAAGTCATCGGAAGGGCTATCCCTCCTCTAGATTTTAATCTTTTTGGACCTGAGGGATTATTACACAAAAAGATCGAGCGCTTGTCTTGTTCGACTCGTTAAAACTATAAAAAATTCATCCCTTTTGTATTATTTTACGCTCTTTTAGACTTAAGGGATTATATGACGAAAAAGAATCGTTGGAGTCTCCTTTCCATTCCTTTCAGACTCTCTAAAATTGAAAGCAACCGAGTTATATTTGTCGTTAAACTCGTTAAAACCGAATAGCGACAAACTCGTCCAAATGGACGAGAACGGGTTTCATTGTCGCTAGGCTCGATAAAATATAGCGACAGGTTCGCCCGAAGGGTGGATTATAGAACAAGCATATGTTATCCTCCTCAAGCTTGAAAAAAATAAAGAGGTACTGGTCAGCAATGACTGAGGAAAATTGGGAACAAAACTTGAAGAAACTTTATTGCTAGCAAGTCGCTCTTGAACATGACACTTTCTTTCCGCATCCATGCCAGATTGGGCTGTTCTGTTCACTTGTCATCAACATTGGTACATCACACCATCCATATTTGGGGTTAACGCTACCAATCCATCGTCAGTGTCACCGATATGTTCAAGAGAAGTCATTCAGACAATTCACCTGTATCTCACCCACTGCAATACATTCATGCTCCATTCCTTCATGACCGCCACACTGAACCCTGTATCGTCAGATTGCTTTCACCTCCAAAAAAATTTGCTTCGTTCCATGTCGTTGATGTGGAATTCATTAAGGCCCTCCTGCGACGGGTCGCTTCTTGTCGACATCAACTCATTATCCAAGAAGTTGACTTAGCAACAACCCTTTCAGTACTTTGAAGCTTCCATGCCTCAATGGCAAGTTTCTCACTTTCGGCGATAGGTTTACATCAATGGCCTTCGACCGAGAGATTTTACGTGGTGTTCGACGCCAAGTCTTCTTTTCACACCACGTGAATTGTACTGTAGTACCTTGAGGGTCATTGTCATTATTGGTGATTCCTCTCACACATGTTAACAACTTAAATCATTGGCTGGTAATCAGGCGATGTCTTCCATGTTCGACTCCATAACATTTTTCACATCGATCGACTTGTACTCCGAGTGAAGATTGAACGAGTTTTGAAGACCCCAGATCTAGTTTCATCCATCCAGGCTACGATATATTTAGGAATATACAGACATCAAGTGTACATCATTGCCGAACAGATGATCATCCAAATCAAAAGATGATGGGTCCATATCATCAGTCTGTCACACAGACGATTGTCTGTCCTATGTACATGAAAATGAATTTATAAAGCTGAGGATGGGGATGCCCGCCTCAGCTAGATCATGAAACAATGTTGTCAAAATAATGTATTGTATTGTATCTTATTACAGATTGCCGCCCAGCTCAGGAAAACTTTGAATCCTCATAGTAAAGGATTTCACCTGACATCACAAAGATTAATGACCTCATGCTTTAGGGGGCAACTGTTATAGACATTTTTGGGCACTTCGACCGCAATTATAAATGTCCATATACTGAGGGCTCCTAAGTCCCTAAAAGTGTTGCTTCACTTCCTAAAGGAACAAGGTCATCTGATTACATCATCTCCTAGAAGTTCTCCTCTGAAAACTGCTCATAAATGGTCAAAACTGGACCATACTGAAAGCTCAGTGCAGAGGGTGCGATGCATATCACCTTCCCAGTGTACAAGGTGCGATGCATACTGAATTTCTCCTTTGTAGGGTACGATGGTCGGGAATGGATAAATGGCAGGTACAAAATGCGACGTGGAAGATCATGGAATCTTCCAGAAGCTTCCCCTCTGACACTTGCCTCTTTGTTTTCGACCAGGGATGAGTAAGAGATCATCATTCTCCAAGTGGAAGTAGGAACTCTCAGAGAGAGGAAACTAATCAAGATCCCAGAAGATGACTCACCTCTCGGTAATCATCTATATATGGATCCCTCATCACAGAGATCCAGAGGCTGGAATTTTGTATCTTACAGAGAAGTGTTGTTGGTTTTCTAGTGTACATTCATAGTGTTGGGTGATCTAAGCTTTGCTTGAGGTGAAGAAGGGCTTCCTAGCTAGAGGATGATGCTAGGTCAAAACATATGGTTGTAATCCTCTTGCTACTTTTCATCTTAATAAAGCTATTCTAGTTTTCTTCCATATTCTTGTGTCCTTCATCCCATTTATTATATTATTCTAATTATTTTGAATTAATATATTATATTTACTCTAATTTAACCATAACCTTTCCCCAACTTCAAAAAATAAAAATTATTAATTATTAATTATTTATTGTTAATAAATATCAAATCAACAATGTTCACATTCTCTCTATTTTTCTAACAATCATATTTTATGTCTCTCTCTCTGTCCTAACGATCACTATCCTGTACACTTTTGTAACCGTCATATTCTATATCTATCCCACTAAGACCACTATTCCCATACTTCCACTAAAACAAAGAGCACATTGCATATTTTTCTAATTCATCTAACTTAATATAATTTTAATACTAATTTAATATTTAAAAATAAATATTTTATTATTTTCCACTTTAGAATTAAAATAAATTGGACCAAATTCATTATTTTATTATTTTATTAATTTGGTCCTTCATCCCATTTATTATATTATTCTAATTCTTTTAATTAATATATTCTATTTATTGTATTTCTATATCTATCCCACTAAAACCACTATTCCCATACTTCCACTAAAACAAAGAGCACATTGCATATTTTTCTAATTCGTCTAATTTAATATAATTTTAATATTAATTTAATAATTTAAAATAAATATTCTATCATTTTCCACTTTAGAATTAAAATAAATTGGACCAAATTCATTATTTTATTATTTTATTAATTTGGTCCTTCATCCTATTTATTATATTGTTCTAATTCTTTTAATTAATATATTCTATTTATTCTATTTTAAGCATAACTTTTATTATATTCCATTTTCTTATTAACAAATTATTAATTACCGATATCTAACAAATCAACAACGTTCACATTTTCTCTATTTTCCTAATGGCCATATTTGATCTCTATATTAATGGTCATATTTTATCATTGTCCTCTCTACTTTCTTAACAACCATATCTTATTAGTATCCTCTCTACTTTCCTAACAGCCATATTCTATTTTTTATCTTCTACATATTCTTGGTTTAACCCTCTTACTATTCCTAGACTTCCACTAAAGCAAGCAAATTGAAAACATTGTCCCTTAATAATGTTTGAGTCAATTTATTTTGAAGAGATAATACTATCCAATCATAGTTAAACTTGATGTTTCATATATGAATCTATCTATTCCAAAAAAATATTACATGTTGAATTAGTCATATTTTATTAGTATCCTCTCTACTGTCTTAACGGTGATATTCTATTTTTTATCTTGTACATATTCTTGGTTTAACCCTCTTACTATTCCTGGGCTTCCACTAAAGCGAGCCAATTGAAAACATTGTCCCTGAATAATTTTTGAGTCAATTTATTTTGAAGAGAGAATACTATCCAATCATAGTTAAACTTGATGTTTCATATGTGAATCTATCTATTCCAAAAAAAAAATTACATGTTAAATATCATTCTAATGATTAACTTAGTCTTATTTTGATATGCTTGTGCTAAGAGGTGCTCTACAACCCAGTATGGAGGTAAATCTCACGTAAACATGTAAATGTAAACGTAAATGTAAAAAATTCAACATTTTTAATCTAATGTCGGCCGAGATCAATCTAATTATCATCATGTATAAACACAATATAAATTTAAAATATAAAGAGATTATGAACACTCAAAATATGGGTATTGTGAATAAATATAAATATAAATAAATTGGAGGTATGGTAAAGAAATAAAGCATCTTCTTATACTTACTCTAAAAGTATGGTAAAATAAATAAAAATATAAATAAACTAGAGGTATTTTAGGTGAAGCCTATGAGCCAAATACCACGGGCCTTATTATTAATATTATGCAAAACAAAAATTATTAACCTTAATATTAATATTAATAAAAATAAAAATGGCAAATGGAATTGACCCGTGGTATTGAGAACCAATGGTGTTGACCCATGGTATTCACGTGGAATGTAGCCTATTTAAAGGAGGAATTAAACTAGCATAGATCCACCTTTACTCTGGATCTACTAAGCACTGAGAGATCAAATATGTTGATATGCCAACTAAAATTTGATCCCTCTACATTGCTTGGTAGATCCAGACTAAAGATAGATATTGTTTTTTCATATACATGTCTGTTTGTTTATTTTTTTCTCTTTATTCCCTACCTTTTATGACTGAGAAATAATGAAAAATGACCTATCATCTTTATAAAGATTTCATATCATTATATTTTGTGAGTAACAATTTTTTTCCCCAAAAAAAATTCCCCTCCATGTTTAGCTGGCTATATTTCTGTGTTACATGATGTTCCCACTAGTCCCTGATACATGTGAGAATAGTAAGCTGCAAAGATCAACAACAATACTATTCTATTTGATAGATTTCCCCTTAACCTGCAACTGTTATTGCTGAAAGGGATCTCCCTCAAAGAATTGGCAAGGCTGAGACTGGTTTACAATTATTTCTATTTATTATTCTCATTAGACAAAAACAATGAATGGAAATAGTTGCAAACACTATTTATATTCATTGTTGTTGTCCAACGAGAATAATGAATAGAAATAATTTTCAAACCATTTTCAGCCTCGCCAATTCATTAAGGGACATCCCTTTCCGTAGTAGTAGTTGCAGGTTCCTTGAGGATCCAAATCTGGGGTGGAGGCACTAAGGTATTAAAGCATTAGTGGCTAGGCAAAGACAGTTAAACCTTGATCTTTGAGGAGCATTTGGTTGTTGGGTACATATAGGTGGATCTATGGACTCTTAGTGGTGTTGAAGGTGGGAGAAGTTACTTTTAACACCCTTCCCGAATATTTGAAATATGGCCTTGGGGTGATTGATTGCAATAAATACTATAGTGAAAGCCAATCTAAGGTGGGGAGGAGAGTCGAAGTACCAATGTCAGTTGCAAATCTTCCTACATTAGGATAAGTACTTATCTGAGTTCTTGTGTATGTGAACCTTATATAAATTTCCTATGAATGCTTAGTGTCTTGATTAAATTCTCATGTTAATGTTGAGAGATATTTATTTCTTGTGTATGACTAACGAGGAATTCTTATTGCCTATATTGATAATGAGGAATTTCATTTCTTGTATGATTATTTAAATAAGGATCATTCATCTTTAAGTGACGAGGAAGGTTATTGCTTGTGCGAATATTGAATGTTAATTTCCTATGTAATTTCCAAGAAATGGCTTAGTTCTTTTGTCTATTTATGAGTCTAAAATTCAGTCTAATTGGCTAAGTAGGAGATATAGTTCATTATCAGTTGGTTGAATAAATTCTTATGGTAATCAAGCACTATTTGAGCATGTATCTGTTTTATTGCATTTATATGTGTGTGTGTGTGTACATTAGGCTAATCATTGTAAAGCTCAGAGAGATAGTGCTATATACACACACATATATATATCCTGTACAGAAATTACAGGAAAATAGATTCTTAAAACAAAAAAATATTACAATGGCAAGAATATATAACATACACAAGGATTTTCTCCTCGAACCCAAATTGGGAAAACCAAATTGATTTTTCATTATATTCATTTCATTGTTACAATACATTATATACATGTCGAAGCATTCACAAACACTAATAAATTAACCTTGGATTAGAACATAACCATAGTTCTCTTGACCATATCTACAAAATTCCGTGGGAAAAAGACATCATGCCTAAAACCATGTGCAAAAACATGCACAAAAAACCATGTGCATGCCTTGTTAGTTTTTGTAGCATTAGATGGTATTATAGTCTCCGAACGTTGTGGAGAGGTTAATACACATAAGTTCTCCAAAACATAGAAATCGTTTCTGCAAATTTCACCTAGAGGTCCCTCAATTAAATTAATTGACCGTAATTAAAAAATTCCTAACTCTAACAAAGGAAAATTAGTTAATTAATAGGAATTAATTGTGAAAGGTGTGAATCATCTAGAAACTCACACAGATTGACTTGGAAATCATCACAACCAATGATTAACTTTTAATTCTGGTCATTGGAGTATTACCTAAATATTAAAAGAAGAGTTCGATGGGTAGATGGAGAATACAAAAGTGTAGATATTGAGGTTCCTAGACAAGTTGAATTCCTAGTAGTAGGTGTGATTGAAGAGTGGAGGTTGAGCCAGCGGGTGAGTAGTAGGTGGCAAGAGAGGTTAGTAGTATCCAGTGGTCTAATTTTCGATTTTCCAGTTCTAGAGAGTCAAATAGAGAGAGTATGAGTTTTCCCATAGGGTCCGTGCAAGGATTGCGTGGGAAATAGTAGCAGTGCAGTTCAATCTAGCTAGAGGACAAGACGATTCGGTAGTTGGTGGCCAGGAGTTTTATTAGAGGGATCAATGAATCAGTTCTGAATCTAGAGAGAAGTAGAGATAAAAATTTGAGGAGTTTCAAAATGTAGTAGAAGAAAGGCCTACGAAGTTACTTCGTAGAGGTTGGTGCAAAACGAAGTGCGAATTGTTGAAGGACCAGTTTCTGGAGTTGAAATTAGCTGTGGGATAAGGAAAAATACTCACAACAACTTTCTAGTGATTCTCTCATATTGGATTGCCAACTTGGCATCCAAATTATTTTACTAATATTTTCTACTACAAATAATAATATAAACCCTCAAATACTCAACCAGGTTTTCATACAATGGGTTTCTCTGGGGACTTTCGTCCCAAAAAATGGTGTTATTTTTTTGTGTATGTGCTAGCATTTCTCAGTTTCTAGTGTTTTTATTTTCCATGGTATTTTATTTGTGAATATTGTAATGTGGTTAATTCGTTGTTTTCATAGCAATAAACTACATGATTAATATTACAGTTAGAAGAATTAATTCTAGTCGTTTCAATAAAAATTTCAGTAGTGAAATTTTCAAATGGTATTAGAGCTAATTTGACAGACAAGAAGCTCAAATGTAGAGAAAGGAAAATTCGTTGTTCAAAGGGAGTGTTAAGAAGAACTTTCTGAAGTTGAACAATGCTTAGCTAGGTAATGTGAATTACTGGGAAAAACGGTTCTTCAGCGGCAGGTGGTAGGAAACTTTTGAATTTCCCAGAAGTAATTCCACCAGGCAAAGGGAGTAGAAACAACTCAGTATTTTCATTGAGCATATTTTCTTGTGTGGGTATAGAGGGTTTTGCAGCACTTTTCTAGAACAAAATTAGTGTTGGGTGGGAGAGGAATAACACATAAGAATTCTTCAGTAAATTCTCCATTATGACCATGGACAAAGTTAATATTCAGGGGGCTTCATATTTTTCTTTGAGGTTACAACACAATTTTTCTTTCCTATCAGGATCAATTTCACAAGGTATTTGGTATATAGACAATGGAGCTTCAACTCACATGATAGGGGTTGGAGAATATTTCTCTAACTACAAGGAGTAGCAGGTGGAATTCCATATTACGATGGGAAACATAACGAAGTGTACTCTAGTGGGGAGAGGTACCCTCGATTTCCAGAGGGAGTTAGGAGAAATTACGAATGCTACATATGTACTACATGTGCCAAGATTGTTTATGAACCTAATTTCATTATCCCAACTACAGGACAAGGGATATAATGTCCAATTTTTAGGGAATAAGGTGTTTGTCAAACACCCAACCTGGAAGAGGGTGAGGCATATTGGAGTTCGAAGCAATAGGTTATACAAGTTGTAACTCAGTTCTCCAATGGAACTAGTAGGTTGTGACAATAGTAGTGGGAAGGAACTAAATGAGCTATGGAGTAGGAGAATGGGACATTTACACCATGGATCTCTCAAGATACTTAGGAAGACAGTAATGGTGGTTCCAGAACTTGGAACAATACACAATGATGTATCCATAGGGTGCATGCTTGGGAAATAAGTTATGGAAACATTCCCAAGAAGTGACAAGAAAGGGGATGGTGTTTTGGGACTTATACACTCAAACATTTGTGGCCCGATGTCCACTATAGCTGCCATTGGGGCCAAATATTGTTGGGTAATTTAACTATGCTTTAAATAATTTTAAATTAAATTGTCAATCAAGGATTGTAAAATTATGAAATATACAACATAATATATGCTAGGAGTTTAGCTTTCAATTCTAAAGGAAATAAATTTCAATGAAAGAAAGTTCTACTTTATGAAAATGAATAAAATGACATGAAATGAAATATTAATTTAGACAAGAATTTAATAATTAACTTAGGAAAGCATTGAAAAAATAATCTAGGAAAGCATGAAAACTTAATCTATGAAAGCATGGAACCTTAATCTATGGAACCATGTAAACTTAATCTACTAAAGCATGTGAATCTCTAATCTATAAAAGTGAGTAAACTCAATCTTTGAAATCTTGTAAATTTAATTAGAAAGCATTTGAAATCTATTTCTATGAAAGTAAACAATTCTAATCACAAATGAGAATGCTTTAGGTTTTTTTGTATTTTTATATTTTTCATTTTTCTTTATTACAATATGTAAAAGAGTGAAGTGACAATTAAAAACTTGAAAAAACATCATCTATAACAAGTAAATAAATCAAATCCTAAGTGATCATTGTAATGTAAATTTTTTCTTAATTAAAAAGGTTAAATAATTGTTATTGAATGATGATGACTTCAAAAACTAGATTGATTTAAGTTCAAAATGAGTGATCTCTTTCTTAGTTTTATGAATAGTTCAAATTCTTTTTTCTATTGATATATTTTTTGGCCGCAACAGTGAATTTGAAAATTTACATTTTAAAGATACATGAATATCTCCAATATCATGCATAATTTTGAAGATATTCTTGATGATCAATGAAATTGGCTCGTTATAAATAAAACACATGTTTTATTTTTTAGATCTGTCTTAGGTTGCCTAGAAACTGCATTAGAAGCTGACTCACCGAAAATTGCTACTAATCTAGATCACTATATTCAATGAAGTGTTGAAGGCTCACAATTGCAAGATTAAACAAAGTGTTATTGTTGATTTTCAAAAGAAACTAATTTAAAACATAAGAAAAGTAATATAAGCTACATATATGATAAAAGTACGTGAACTATAAAACTACAAATTACAACAAAAAATAATATAAAACTATAAACCAAATAACACAAGAACTTATCAAATTTGTTTTATTCCATCATGGTTCGGAATTATGCTCCAAGTGTTCCTCCCTTTGAATGGAGAAGGCACTCCTATTTATACAAAAACTAAGATAACTAATTAATAAATGTAGATCCAAAACTCTCCCATATATCAAAAATCTCTCGTAGATACACAAATATCTCATGTGGTTCCAACCATGTGTTAACATCTAGAAAGTAACATCTCTAAATATCCTCTCACAAATATCTAAAATATTGATGAGAAATCTTATAAAAGCTTACATGATTATTCTCCATCAAATGTGCTTGAATGATTATCTCAAATCTTCCTCAAGTCTTCAAGGGTTAAATATGAACTTCAGATTTGAGACTTAGAGGCCAAATATGACTTTGTTGCAACCTTCAAATATGCTTACAAACATCACAAAACTCATCCAACTTTTATATATAAGTGAATAAATGTTATTTTCCTAATATTTAACCATAAATTCACTTAAAATACTAAAATATATTCTTTGGAAAATAATAAGTATAAAACCATATATAATCATAAAAATGGTATTAATGTATGGTTATAGGATAGTGGGATATGGTTAAAGGTGAATGAAAAGAGGAAGAAAAAGATGACAGTGTGGAGACCCAACATTTCCCCCCAACTGAAGATGTCACATGTCCTCACATAACCTTGCATTAATTCTCGTGAACTAATGTCATATCACTTTATGTAGCCTTTTGGAGTGAAATACTATGTTTTATCAACAACTTGCTTTGTCACTTGAGATGCTTGTCCAAAATTTGCATGTTTTACAAAGTCTTCAATAATTTATTTTTCTGAAGAAAGTTACTTTGGAGTCTTCTTTGAAATATATTTAAGTGCAAGCTCATTTGGTTTGTTTTTGTGTGGAAACCAAAAGTATTGTAGTTTTTATTCTTGTGTGGTAACACTTTTATTTTACTCTTCTTCTTATTGCAACAAATAATACTTGAAAATTCATTAAGAGTGAAGACCCATTTATATTCATATAAATTTATCATTTATCATCATCTGAATCACTCCAAGACATATTAATTTTTGAATTGAAGAGCAACAATACTCAGTTGGGAGAAACATGTTCGTCAAAAATGTATGAGGTTATGGAATATGGAATGGTAATGAATATCCCCCCCAACTTAAATTGCTTTATGTCTTTGAAAAATTGGGAAAGATAAGTCACATGGAAAATTTTCCAAATACGAATATTTTAGCATTCAAGGAATTATTGATTAAAGATTAGAAAACAACATACCTTCACCTACATGAAAATTCCATAATCTATGCATTGAGAAGATCTTGGATGTTATTGATAGATCATAGAATGTGAAGTGGAAGAATCTGACTTGGTTCTTCTTTTCCCTTGGCTATATGAATAAAGGATGAAATATAAAATTGAAACATTTGTACCTTCTTATTGTTGGATGTAGGAATTTAATTTTGATTTATTGGAACACTACTGCAAGTTGTTGTTGATATCATAAACCATATAGTCTTCAAATATAACCTTGGTTAGTACAATTAAATCTAGGTGAATGGATTTAGTTGAAGGAGAACATAGAAAGAGTTCATTGGATTACCAACCAATAATCTCAATCATTAAGCAATGTGAGACAACTCATCGTTAATGTAAATGAGTGTCAAGCTACAAGAGTTCATCTTAAAAGGTACTAATGAATGTGTTGAAGTTGAGTCGCCTACAAAATCTAATAATCAAGATACATTGTTGTATTCCAATTGTTGTAAGTGAGGAGGTTTCCCATTGATGTGTGCAACATCCAAGGCACTTAATATAACTAATGATCTTGGACCCAGATAAAGTGTTGAAGTCAGTGGGACAAGATCTATTGGAAGGTGGACCTTGATGAATCCCACATCAACCAACTCAAGCATAGAACTGAAAATGATTTGAAGAACCATAATGAAATATTGAAACCAACCTGAAATTACAAAACTTATTGTGAACTTTATTGGCCAGTTGCCTAGTTTTTTCAGAAAATCTTGTATCCAATTGTTCCAGTAAACTAGTTTTCACAAGCGGACTTTTTTCTTCTCTTTTTTTTCTCCTTTTCTCTTTACCTTTTATTTTGTTTTTTTAAATCTATCCTAATCTACTTGAAAATGAATATATCTTTCAAGTATAATAATATTTCCAATGGAGCCATGTGTGTAACAAGAAGAAAAATAAAGTCATATGTAGGTTTGTAAGATATACTTTGATATATACCAGAATATGAGGGACCAATTGTTTTGACTGAGATGTTGTAAAGAACTGTTGTAGGAGTGGTACTTTATCTCAATGATATTTTGGAACCAAATTTCAATATAGTTGTGATTCTTTTGGTTCACTTGATCATCTGGATGATTAGTATGTCTTCTTCTTAATATCATTTGAATCTTCTATAGTTTATTGAGTAGACTATTGAACGCATAAATTATTTGATGATAGGCATAGTAAAAATTCCTCTATCTTAGGATCCAATGGTTTCTCTCCATAAAATATGGTCCACGATTCTTGAGTCTTTTATGTATCTTCTTCTGGATGTTTTTCTTCAATGACAACAAGAGATTAGTTTTGCAATACTCTTCCTAATATAAGATGAATATCATTTATATCAAGAGGATTTTTATGAAATTTTTTTATCTTACCATTATAAGTGTGTTGAGGTATTTTATTTTTGGGGTTCAGAAATGGTTGTGCATGTACTAGAGAGGGAATGGGTTTTTGAAGTCGTTGAGTAGGTGATAATGGGATAGGTTGACTACAAGTCAACTTAGGGTGAAAATGAGGTTCTGGTGGAGGTGAATGGTATGAATAGCATTGAGATTGGTATTGAGGATAGTGAGAAAAATATTGAGGACATGGTTGATTTATTCCATTAGTGCCTTTCCAACCATGTTGCCAAGATTGGTTTTCAGATTGGGATTAAGATGGCCAATGTTTCCAAGGCAAGAGTGTGTTCCAATTACTTTGAGATTGTTGTGCATAACCTTGAAATTGTGAATTAGAATATTAGATCATACCAGGTTGACAAGGATTCCAAGGTATTCTTGAAGCTACATAATAGAGTTTCTCTAGTGCTTGGTTTACTCCACCATTTTCTTGGTAAACATATTTCAACACTAGTAAGGATGGGTAATCTTTTCTAGCATGTTATTATGCACAAATGACACAAATTTCAATGTTATCAAGTAGAAATTCATTCAAGACATATTTCTTTCTACATTTAGGGAAAAATATAGCAAAAGAAACATTCTCAACCTTTTTCTTGTTTTTCATTCTTAGCATATCAATATGTTCACTTAAATTACCAGGAATATCAAATCTCAAAGTATGAAGCAAATTTCCAAGTTCAACTTGACTTATTGAGCCTGATACTAACTTACCTACTTAGCATACTTTTCATTTCCTAATGATATGTTCTTTCATGATTCACAAAGCTCTTGAATGATAATTGAGAAACATATCCTTTACCGATGATATTAAGACGATCAATCCATTCATCTCTAATTACTCTAAGTAAGAGGGTTTTTAATATATCAAATATTGAATTATGCAATTTTTCTCTCTTAACATAATACATAAATCTCTCTACCATATCCTCAAGACTCTCATCTTATTTTTGAGTCATTTTAAAGATTTCCTCTTTAAGATCATAATGTATACAATAGTCCTTATATTTTTCTAGAAATATCCTTTTTCATATCATCTCATGATCTTATTCAATTAGTTCATAAACACATGAACCATTTAAGAGCTTTATCCTTCAATGTAGCTAGAAACAATTTCAATTTTTGAGCATTTAATAAGTAACCATAAGACCTAGAAAGTACTTCAATTTCAAAAATAAATATTTTTTGGTCTTCTAATCTCATACAGTGGAAGTTGGGAAGTACAAATGGAGATATGTTTTTCTTTTTAACATTTATATTAGTATTTTAAATGGGAAATCCGAAGGGATCTTCTTCATTGTCATCATTTCTATCCATTTCTTCTACATCATATGACACCTCTTCCACCTCCAGAAGCAAGTGTTCTTCTACCTATGAAAGTAAGAATGCATGATGTGCATGGTGATGTTGTTTTACTACACCACATGATCTAGTAGGAAGGGTAGGTGATTGCGAAATTGAAGTTCTCAGAGTTCTTCCTCTAATGAACCTAGCTCGAGAATGCACTCTAAAATGAATGAAGTTAAACTTATACAACTAAAAGAGAATCCAATTAAGAATGAGATCCAATTCAATAACTGAATTTAATATAGACCTCACAATGGTGATGTGTAGGTTCTTACGCCTCATCCTAACATCTCACTTTTCCAAATTTGCGGAAATTAAAGAGAAATATAAATTGAAAGCTTATCCTATGTATAATTCCCCAACAAGAATGCCAAAAATGTTGGGTAATTTAATTTTGGTTTAAATTATTTTACATTAAATTGTTAATCCAAGATTGTAAACTTGTGAAATATACAACAAAGTATATGTTAGGAGTTTACATTTCAATTCAAAAGGAAATAAATTGCAATGAAAGAAAGTTCTATGCTATGAAAATCGATAAAATGACATGAAATGAAATATTAATCTAGAAAAGCATTGGAGAATTAATATAGGAAAACATTAACAAAATAATATAGAAAGAACTTAACCTTAATATATGAAAGCATGGAATCTTAATCTATGAATGTAAACTTAATATATTAAAACATGGGGATTTCTACTCTATAGAAGTGAGTAAATTTTATCTATGAAAGCTTGTAAATTTAAACAAGAAAACATTTAAAATCTATTTCTATGAAAGTAAGCAACCCTAATCACAAATGAGAATGCTTTGGACTTTAAATATTTTTGTACTTTTATATTTCTCAAGCACTTGATTGCAATATGGAAAATAATGAAGTGACAATTAAACACTTGAAAAAAAAACATCTATAACAGATAAATACATAAAATATTAAGTGATCATTGTAATGTAAATCGTTTCTTAATTAAAAATATTAAAGAAATGTTAGAGAATTGTGATGACTTCAAAAACTGTTAAAAATAACAACAAGAAAATCCTAATTCATTTTGTCCTTGAATTAAATTGTAATTCTATTCTCATAGAAACTTGTAGTAGTTAACTACGTTAAATTGATTTAGATGGCTCAGTAAATTTGAGTTGGAAATCTATCTAGAGTCATGTAGAGTGATTCCTAAATTTTAGGGGCCCATGTTGAGTTCTTATTGAGTTGTAATTATTTAATTCAGTTTGACCAAGTTAAATTTAGTTAAACTAGTTCTAACTATTGGACGAACTAGTGAGTGGTCAAGTGAATTAAATTGGAATTAGTTCACATGGAATGATCAATCAGATAACTAATAATTCAATAATAAATAGCTCATGCATGTCAATTCTGAGAAAGACCCAGATGATATTAGAGTTTAGGGACAATGTACTATTACTTGTATAATTTTCTGCGTTGTACAGATGGTGCATGCAATCAGTAGAAGGCCAATGATGGATTTTGAAGTTATGGTGAGGGATTTTCCCAATTAAATACGGGCTAATTCCATTAGGGATTGCACAAGGAAGTAGGGGCTTGGAAGGTGGAAGAATTGGCTAAGTGCTTGCTTGAGCTGGTTTATGAAGCAATGAGATAGTTCGTACTTGTGCAACCTTTTTTTAGGTTAAACAATAATTGTATTTTATTCTCAGATATTCTGGTTAATGCAATATAGATAGTCAGAGTCTTAATTAGTTTGTTTCCCCCAAAAAATATTGTGTTATGTGCAATTCAAAGTCTTCCTTTTCTTCATCGTGATTTCATTGATCAATTTTTGTTTTCGTTCATGAGTAGAGTAGATTCATGTGTTTTGTTTTAGCATATCACATAAGCAATTTTAATCTATAGTTTAAAAAAAGAATCGTATCAGACTTGAATTCACTTTAGAAGAGGAGCATATGAGTTTGTTTTCCAGGTAAAATCAAATTTGTAGGTTCAGACTTCATAGTCGATAGGATGTCATTCTGTAGTTTGAGACTTGATTATGCCCTACACGGAAACTCGAATTACATAGCTTGGAAGGATAGGATGGAGGTAGTGTTGGAAGACAAGGGGCTAAAGGAATTCATAGATCATGATATCCCAAAGCCTCCAACATCTGATGTTAAGGATTTGGTTGAATGGAGAAAGTGTGTGGCAAATGTTGGAAATAATATTGAGAGGCGGGGTGAATCAGTATTAGCAAGTCAATTATTTTTCATTTCCATAATCAAATTCATATACGCTACTTCAGTTAATGGAACTCGCGTGTATACACAACTATGATTAAGGCAACTAGCGTATATCCTGAAAACTTACGATCCAGTTAATTCATCATATGTTGATATTTCATTAGTGCTTCAAAACCATATAAACAGTAACCAAGTGCAGTAAAAAATAGAAGAGTCAATCACACACATGAACACAAGATATAAGGTGGAAACCCAATGTGGGTGAAAACCACTTGCTCCAATCATCTCTATCTTCCTTTTAATAAGAAACTTATTTTTACAATTTTTGTACTAGTACAGTCTTATACCAGTACGCAAGATTCTACCTGCAGAAGGCTATAGCCTTCTCTCATTCCTTAGCTTCTCCTGGAAGGAAGCTACAACCCCCTAGCCCTTGTACTAGCTTATATGTTTACTAGTACGTAGGTGCCAGCCTGTAGAAATGTACAACCTTCTCTTTTCTTACAGCGACCACGTTTCATAAATTTTCAGAGTGGATACATCAATAACATCTTTCAAACATCAAATATATCTGCATCAACCAATCTCCTTTGCACCAACCACAACTGAATCAATCAATCACTTTTCACAATGTTGTAACCAGAATACAGTAACTAGAACCCATGCGAGAACCTAGAACACAACAATAGCAAACAAAAGCAGCTAAAACATATTTTTTGAGGTATACGTTACTTCCATGTGTCGAACTTGCGTGCATATGCTCTTTTCTTAAGGTGAACCTACGTATGGATCTACAAATCAAATTTAAGATGTATACACTTCTTTGATATGTAGAACCAACATGTATACATGCCTTTTCTAAAGTGAACCTACGTATAGGTCTATAAATGATGATTTAAACTTTACAACAATTGTAGACTTCAGTTATACACAGATCATCTTTATAGACTACAACATGCACCAGCTATTGAAATAAATGATCAAAACCACACAAATATACTTCACTTCAAGCCTTAACATCTTGACCCATCATTAGATCTTATCCTTCATCAAGTGCTAAGGTTCATCCATGGTTCAGATCCAGCTATGCACCATAACCTAATAACCTGTATACTAGAACTTTCTCTTCATTAGATATTCAATAGTTGAGTACATTTGCCTAATGATCTTCTCCTCCTTTTATAGTCTTAGGCCTTACTCAATACCATGGACCAAAACTAGTTAGGACCAATAAGTTGGACCAAATACTTGGGGTCAACACTTCGGACCAGATATCTTGGACAATACCATGGATCAAAATACCATGGACCAAATACCATAGACCAAAACTTAGTTTTCCAACATGTACGTACCTTTCCTTCTATGAAAGTGCGTGTGTACACTATATGCTCCTTTTGGTCTGCTAACCCATGTGTATACGCGGCTGGGTCAATGGGGAACCTGTGTATAGCTCTCTTTCTTCATTCTGTGAATTTGAACTTTGATCTGTCATATGAGTGAGTTTCCATCAAGGACAACATTTGTGTCATAATGCCAACAATCTCCCCCTTTGGACTTGATGGCAACCCCAAGTCACTCTCCTGCTTTGTCATCAAGGGAAAAGGGTTATGACCCCCCTGAGTACATGCTGAATTCTCTGATATGTTGAAGTGTGTTGATTGAGCTCCATGAATGAGCCCATGCTCCCCCTGAATATAAGCAAGGCCTGCAAAAACATGTTCTAAAATAAGAACATGACTCTATACATACATCATCAATGACCTTCCTATCATCAATGACTTATACATATATCCATCTCCCAACCATAGTGGGGTAACAAAATAGGTCTTTTCATGACCTTTTCATTAAAAGATATACATGACATAAATAACAAAGACCAAAGCAACAACTTTCATCAGTAGCATCTATCAATCAGCATCCAGACCAGCAACCATGTTCTCCCCATGAACCTATTCCACCTGAATAAAAAACAATTGTGTGAATTTGTTTCGAGATCTTCTAAGGTAATGCTAACAATGCATTATTAGAAGTATATGCTCCCCCTGAACCTGTGCTAGATGATCATTGTCAGATTTGATGATTTCATATAGTAGAAGAGCTATCAAGGCATTATCATAAATCAGATATACATAAAGTTATCAACAACTTATGAGAGCTCACATATTTCTACATGTCATCCACAGACTATAACCATCATCAAGTAGAACATTTAATTCACTTAATCATATCAGACTCTTTTCATCCTAATTTTGGCCCACTGATTTTCCTCAAACCAACATATACGCAACTATATCCACAGAAACCAACGTATGTACGCGACTACGCTTCATGAAACTCGCGTATAACCACCTTTCTTTGAAATAGATAAGTTTTAATACTAGGATGATGCATCAACTACTCCTATATTTTGTCAGAGATATTCAAATGTCTCTCTGGGCAGTGGTTTGGTGAATATATCAGCAACTTGTTCTTTGGAGGGAACATACTCCAATTTGACCTTTTTTTCAAGCACTTGTTCATGTAGAAAATGATATTTGATGGGTATGTGCTTGGTCTTGGAATGCATGAATGGATTCTTTGAAACACTGATGACACTTCTATTATCACATAGAATGGATATGCATGGAGTACATGTGATCTGAATATCTTGCAATGTTTACATCATCCAAAGAAGTTGTGCGCAACAAGACGTAGCAACCACATATTCTGCTTCAGTTGTAGATAATGCAATTGAACTTTGTTCCTTGCTGAACCAAGACACTAATCTAAAACATGCACCACCACTAGTGCTTTTTCTATCATCAACACTTCCTGCCCAATCTGCATCTGTATATGCATGAAGTGTAATATATGTATCTCTAAGATAGAATTAACCAATATTTTGTGTTCCTTAAAGATATTTGAAAATCCTTTTGATTGCCTGAAGGTGTGATTCCTTTGGATTTTCTTGGAATCTTCAAACTATTCCTATTCTATGCATGATGTCTGGTCGGGTCTCTGTTAGATAAAGCAGACTTCCAATCATGGATCTGTTGATTGGTGATGTACTGCTATTGATTCATCATTTGATTTGAGACTACATCCTGTTACCATTGGGGTACATACCGGCTTAGAATCTTCCATGTCGTATTTTTTTAAGATCTACTTGAGATATTTGGTTTGTGACAAAAAAATACCATCTTTATTTTGTTGAACTTGTAGACCAACAAAATATATAAGCTCACCAAGCAGGGACATTTCAAATTATTGCTGCATTAGTGAAGAAAAATTTCGACTCATGGATTCTTCATTACTACCAAAAATGATATCATCAACATACACAACAAGTACTAGCAAATTATTATTGTCAATATTTGTATATAGATTTGTATCAGCTGATCCTTTTGAAAAACCTTGTTGATGGAGATATTTGTCAAGACAGTAATACCAAGCTCTTGGAGCTCGTTTTAGACCATAAAGAGCCTTTCTAAGTCTGCATACATTTTTTTCATCATTTCCAACAATGAATTCATCTGGTTGCTCAATATAGACTTCTTCTTCTAAGTCTCCATTAAGAAAGGCAAATTTTACATACATTTCATATACTTTGAATTTCTGAAAACTAGAAATAACAAGAAACATTCATATGGCTTCAAGTCTAACAATAGGTGCAAAAGTTTCTTCAAAATCTATGCCTTCTTGTTGAGTGTATCCTTTACAAACAAGTCTAAACTTATTTAAAATAACTTCTCCATTGTCATTTAGCTTGTTTTTTAATATCCATTTAGTTCCTATAATATTCTTATCATGAGGTCTAGGAGCTAATTCCCAAGCATTGTTCTTTTCAATTTGATGAAGTTCTTTATTCATGGCCTTGACCCAACATTCATATTTGCATGCTTCATTTACATTTTGACATTCGGTGGAGGATAGCAATGCTAGATAGATTGAAGCTTCTGTAATAGTTCTTCTTGTTTGTGATGATACCCAAAAATGGGTAACTTTATGGTCTCATTTTGCCTATTATTCTCGATTAATCCGCCATTCTTCATACTTTATGCATGATTTTGAATATATTTATGTTAATTGAATGAATGAGAATAGTCACTTGACCACAAAGTCTAATACGTGCTTATCGCAGATTTTTGGACATCTTTTGGACCAAGATTAGGCATTTATGAGCATGTTGGCAGCCAAATACAAAGGAATAAGGCTGAGGATTTGTAAGAGGGGTTTCTCCTACACTAAATGACCCCTTCCTCAAGTTCTCCACCATCAGCACGGAGTTCAATAGCCCACGAAAGATGATTTCAAGGGGCATCCGAGTAGGTTTAAGGAAGTGGTTGATTAACTGCAGTTTTGGGTAGCCAAGCTCCTAAAGTTAAGGAGGACTGTTGGGAGTCCTCTTGTTGCATAAGTAGGAAGGCTTCAAGCCTTGGTAGTTTATCTATTGAATAGTTTGTTTTTTCACTTTAGTGCAGCTCTGCATTTCAGCTCATTTTCGAGATCTTGCTGTAAACAGTTCTATCACATGACTATTATTTTGAATTAATGAAGATGAATCTCACTTTGCACCAGCTCTGAGATTTCTTAAGAGGTTGTAACTCTTGGGGTTGGGCCCAACCCAAGTGCTAGTACCTCATTTGTGTACTTTTATGTGTTTTTCTTGCATTCATAGAATAGTTCTGTTATTTAGGTTAAAATATTGCTTTGTTACTTAGGTTGATTTTGATGATTAAGATAGTATTTCATGCTTCAAGTTGATTTGATAGTTTTGGTAATAGAAAATATCTACAAAAAGGCCAAAAAGCAGTCCTTGATCTCATCTCTCCCTCCTTAGGACCATGAGCTGAGACCAAGGCATACTTGCTCCCACAAAAACATTGTTTTTACCTTCCAATGCAATTGCGAGTGTTAGATTTTAAGTTGAAAAAGTTGATATCAGTTGTGTTTTCATGTTTATATCTGTTATTGATCAATTTCCACAGCTCTCTTACATGATTTCCTGTCTATAAACTTTTGTTCATCATGTTTCTGGTTTTTAGGTCAGATTAGGTCAAAATAGATAGATCTATGGGTTTTTAGTCTTTGTTTGACTAGTTTTGGAAAATAGTGTGTAGAGCACCTATGATACATTCCTACCTATAATTCCTCCATCATACAACCAGTTCCAGCCCCTAATTTCAAATTCCTTCCCTTCATTTGCCACACTTTCCCAATTTGCCCTAATTTCTACATTTTTGTGCAACATTGCTCTTTCCATCCTTTAACAAATCCAACCACCTTCATCACTCCTTAGCTTCATTTACCAAGTCCTAGACCCATTAACATCCTTATCCATCCTTCATTTCCACTTTCCCACCTTTTTTCCACCATCAACCCTCTAAAATCCACTTTCGGCCTATTCCTATAGAACTTCCTATAGAACCCTTGCAGACTTCCTGTAAAAGTTCATGCGAGTAGTTTGTAGAGATCTGATTGTTGTGGAATTCTCTAGAAGGGTGCTAGGGACTCCTTAGGCCCTCTTATCACCTTCCCAACCTTCTGCAAGCACCCAATCCATTTCCTTTTGCGAATAAACCCTTGCACAGTCAAAAATAGTTAAAGCACATGCATAATAATTCTGCAAAATTACTCAAAAATACAAAAAGATGCTTTTTCCATATTTTCCTTCAGAAGTAGCTTAGACACATGCATTTTACCTTTCTAAGATTCAATGGAATCCATTTCAGTAACCTTCATCTCTTTTCTTGCACTAGTAGGGTTAGTCAGTAAAACTAGTGTTTGCTAGGGTTTGCATTTCCTTTCAGCTTTCTGCTTCTTTATGCAAGTAGACTAGCATCTTTTGAGTTAGCTTTCATCCATCATAGTTAAAAGCTTCTTCTAAGAACTCACAGAATTTGTCTTAAGCTCCTAGCGAACTTGCGCCAATTGATCAAGTGACAGCCTGCAGTGAGAGCTAGTACTTGTGCATACAACATCGTCGCTTCCGAGATTGTTAAGAACTACCGGGTTGATAAAAGTAAAGAAGAGAGTCCTAGGAATTGTAGCATCATTGCTGCAATATTGGAGCCCACCATATTTTTAGTGCCATTGCTGGGGAAGTGTCAGAGTATTTGTGATTACTGCTTTTCTTCTATTTTCTACTGCAACCTTCTGCTGAGTAGTTTAATTCAGCAAGAGTAGAGTAGTTGTTTCATTTCTATTCTACAATTTAATTTCCATAAAGGTAGATTAGACATTTTCTACTTTCATTTCATTTCAGCAAGCCTAAATTAGATATTTCCCACTTTCATAGATTAGCATTTCAATTCCACAATTTCAATTCTGCAAGCGTAGATTAGCATTTCAATTCTCCAATTTCATTTCAGCAACATAGATTCGTCATTTCCTGCTTTCATTTCGACTCTGCAATTTCCATTCCATCAAGGTTTATTTTAGTTAGTTGCAATTTGTTGTTCAATTAATTTCAGTTTTGCAGGTACAAGTAGAGGAAAAAAACAGAAATCAACCCAAAAATATTTCATTTCATGCCTCGTTGGAATAGAGACAATTCAGGAAAATTCCTACCCAACACCCCCACCACATCACTGAGTCACCCTTATCTCTTCTTTGGTGGCAGTGATCCAGAAGAACCTATAGATGAACCTCTAGGGATATACGAAGATCCTATAACAAAAGAAGTGTAAGAAAACATTTCTCCAGAGACCACGGCTGAACACAGAAATAGTATAGGAAATGAGGAGAGAATAGAAGGTGCATTTCCCATCTAAGAGACTAATGAGGACACAAAAATGAAAAACATAAGCCCCTCAGCCTTACCTCACTTCAATGGATTGACCACTGAAGACCCTGATACCTTCTTGTTTGAGTTTGATGTCCTTTGTTGAACTTATGACTCTGCAGAAGACGAACAAAAGTTGAAACTCTTTCCCTCTACCCTCAAGGATGTAGTGCTACGCTGGTTCATGGGGTTACCTAGAAACATTATCACAACTTGGGCTCAAATGCAGCAAGCCTTTAAAAACAAATACCGATATTACTGTAGGGCAAAGGAAACAAAGGGAGAAATCTTTTGGATGACCATGGGAAGTGATGAATCTTTAGAAGACTATGAAGAAAGGTTCCAACTCAGTTATAAAAGGGCCAGGTGCACAATTGACCCTGAATCTCTGAAGCTGGTTCTACTTCCAGGAGTCCCTGAAGACCTTCTAGATACCCTCCATTTGCTGGCTGGGGGAGACATCTACCAACTACCTTATGATGACATAAAGAATATGTTTAGAAATCATTCTAGGGTAGCCCGGAATAGAGGTAGGGGGAGTCGGCTTTCAGCTAGTGCCACCTTCTCCAAACATGAGTTTTCAAATCAGATGGAAGACCTTAAAAGTGAGGTGAGACAGACCATTGCCATGCAAATGGATACCTTCCGAATCCAATAGAAGCAAGAGGAAGCAGAGAGGGCTTTGGCCATCTTTTGTCCCAGATGCACAAGGAAGCATCCTAGGAATGAGTTTCCATTGCACTCCGTAGTGGTATGTTTCATTTGTGAGGTAGACCACCCTACAAATCAGTGCCCAAACTTACCCAAATTTAAAGCTATGTACCAAGGGGCTAAAGGAGCCATTGAACCACTCTACTTCATGACCTAAAGGAGGCCACATGGACCCAGACCTTACCAGCAGGGGATGCAAGGGACATCCCAGACTTATTACAATCCCAACCAATCCACTCACATACCTTCTTGGGGTCCCCCTCCTCATCCTTCCTAGTCTGCACCCCCTCCTTGGTCTTATCCATGTCAATACCATACTCAACCTGCTGTTCATTCGTTTCATTCTCATGTTCAGCCACAACCTCAGTGGAATGCACCTCAACACGGGTGGAGGCCCAGTACAACTATCCTCCCACTATTTTGCCTCCACCACCTGCTCAACCATAAACATTACCTCCTGCTCCTCCAAGAAAACCCTAGATGCCTGCTCAACCGAACCTGAACCACAATAACAGACAGACCTAGCAAGTATATATTGGAGAGACAACATGCCCTACCTATGTTGTGTAGATTCAGGAGATCAACCTATGATCTAGGAAGGTCCTCTTAGATATCCAACCTCCTCCTAAGGAGGATGAGGAAGAAAAATAGGAAAGTGAACCCAAAGCCATTCCACCTTCTCCTGAGAGACTAGCTAGAACCACGCAACCAAACCCAGAAGAGACTGAACTTCTGGGAGAACTTAAACAGTTATGTGTAAAAATACTACTTCTTCAGGCCATAAAAGATGTACCTATTTATAAAAAATTGATCAAAGAGAACTGTTTTAGGCACCCAGGTAGGTGCAAGAGAGATGCCCCAACTATCAATGTAATAGGACAACTGTCTGATTTGATGTTGGGACAAATAATTTGTCCAAAATATGTAGACCCTGAGAGTCCTGTAGTCGATGTCCACGTCAATGGCACCATAATCCCCCATACTCTGATTGATGTAGGGGCTACCATTAATGTGATGACGAAGGACACCATGCTCAAACTCAACCTTTAGAGTGCCCTAAGAAAGACCTCGATAGTACTACAATTAGCAAACCGCTCCACTATGATCCCCGAGGGGATTGTGGAATATTTCATGGTCTCCATTGATTCTTGGGAGTACCTTGTGGAATTTTTGGTAAGGCCTTGGTTAGCTATTACATATGCTTACATAAGTTGTCGAGCTGGGAGCATGACCATTTAGAATGGGCCTATGTCCAAATAGCTAGTCCTATATCCTCCTGCCCACCTATGCTAGAACATGACTTACCTCTCTGGTTGGAGGAGGAAGATGAGGATGAAGTCTACTCTACACCATTGTGCATAGTGGAAGCTAGCAGGGGAGGTACTCAAACCGAGGATGACCTTATTGAGAATTTGATTCAAAATCCACCTCCCAGTGCGCTGCCATTAAAGGAGTTAGTAGAAGACACCCAAGCCAGTGCTTTAGTGGATCTTAGTGTGGCTGATCCGACCTCTCTCTGAGTTAAGAATGTGGAATTTGGCCTTGAAAGAACCTTTAATATCAACTCAACCCTATCCCCATCTCAGGAGAAAGAGCTATATAGGTTATTGAACAACCATTTGGGTGTTTTTGCTTGGAGCTATAAGGAGATGAAAGGAGTCCACCCTTTAGTCTGTACCCATCACATTTACATTAAAGAGGATTGTAAGCCAGTCAGTCAGCTCAGAGGAGAATGAAGCCAGCCCTTAAGGACAATGTCAAAGAAGAACTGCAAAAGTTGCTAGATGTAGGGTTCATCTACCCCATCTCTGACAGCAAGTGGGTTTCTCCTTTGGTGCTTATGCCCAAGAAAAATGGCAAGTGGAGAATCTACGTAAATTATCGAAAAATTAACAAAGCTACTAAGAAGGACCATTTCCCTTTGCCTTTCCTAGATCATGTGTTAGATTTCCTGGCAGGGAAGAAGTTCTTTTCCTTCATAGATGGGTTTAACAGGTATAATCAGATCCAAATCAACCTGGAAGACCAAGATAAGACCACTTTCACTTGTCCATGGGGTACCTTTGCCTACCGGATCCTTCCCTTCAGGTTATGCAATGCTCCTGCCACATTCCAAAGAGAAACACTAAGCATAGTTGCTGAGTTGGTTCATGATTTGATGGAAATCTATATGGATGATATTACCCCTTATGGTTCTAACTTCCAAGAAGCATTGACTAACCTGGGAAAAGTTTTAACCAAGTGTATTGAAATGAACCTGTCCCTCAGTCCTGAAAAATTTGAATTCCTAATGACTAAAGGGACCATGCTAGGTCATACAATTTCTTAGCAAGGATTACAGGTGGATCCCAACAAGATTGCTATCATCCAAAGGGTCCGACCTCCTCAAAAGGTAAGAGATGTTCAGAGTTTTCTAGGCTTAGTAGGATATTATAGAAGGTTCATTAAAGATTTTAGTAAGCTAGCCTCTCCATTTTTTGCTCTTTTGGGGAAATATGTTGAGTTTATATGGAATGACAACTGTCAAGGGGCTCTGGATGCGTTAAAAGGTAAGCTAGTAACTGCCCCAATCTTGAGAGGTCCAAACTGGGCCCTACCTTTCCACATCCATACAGATGCCTCAAACGAAGCCATAGGAGCAACGTTAGGACAAGTTGAAGAGAAGCTACCATATGCCATATATTTTGTCAATAAAAACCTGTCCAAGGCAGAGTTAAACTATATTGTAACCGAGAAAGAGCTCCTAGTTATAGTCCGTTCCCTAAACAAGTTCAGGCACTACATCATTAGTTATCAAACATTTGTACAAACTAATCATGCTACAATTAGGTATTTGATGAATAAACCTGATGTAAATGCTCATATCATTAGATGGTTACTTTTATTGCAACAATTTGATTTGACCATTGCTGATAAGCTAGGTAAGGAAAATGTTGTTGATAATTCTCTGTCTAGACTAGATTTGCCTACTAGTGAAGAAGGGACGGTGTATGATCAAATGCCAGATGAACACCTATTTGCTATTTCAGTACTCTCTCCAAGGTTTGCTAATATAGAAAATTACCTGGTTTTAGCACAGTTTCCACCACACCTATCCTTAAAAGATAAGAGCAAGATCACGAGGAAAGGTGCCCCATTCACTTGGATTGGGGCCAACCTATTTAAACTTGGCCTAGATCAGATTTTGAGGCATTGTGTCAGGGAGGGTGAAGTTTTTCACATCCTCCTAACCTATCATGATGGGCCCTGTGGAGGCCACTTTGCAGCAAAAAGAACCACCTTCAAAATTCTACAGGTAGGGTATTATTGGCCCACTCTTCATCAAGATGTCAAGAGATACATCAGCCAATGTGACCGATGTCAAAGGATGGGGAAACCAACTCCAAGGGATGAGATGCCCCTACAAGCCCAAGTAACTTTCGGGCCATTTTAGAAGTGGGGCATGGACTATGTGGGTCCTATCAACCCTCCATCAAAACAAAAGTATTACATCATTGTGTGCATGGACTACCAAACCAAGTGGGAAGAAACAAGGGCAATCATGGCAACAATAGAAGAAAAAGTAGTGGAGTTCTTGAGGGAAAATATCTTCTACAAGTTTGGCTACCCAAAAGAATTAATCACAGATCAACGAAGTCAGTTTACCTCCAACCTGATTGAAGACCTACCCACTCATCACAAGATTAAGCACAGAACTTCCACCTTGGATAGGTGGAAGTCACTAACAGAGCTTTGGAAGAGATTTTGACTAAATTGGTGAGCAACAACATAAAATATTAGGTAGATCACTTGGTTGAGGCCACCTGGTCCTATAACACTACTTGGAAAACTAGAACAGGTTTCACACCCTATGAGCTGGTCTATGGGAAGAAGGCTTTGTTGTCCATAGAATTTGAATATAAAACATTGAGCTTGGCAGCTCAGCTAGACCTAGATCTCAACCATGCACAACAGGAAAGATTACTGCAACTGAATGGATTATATGAACACAAAATGCAGGCCCTTCTCCACTCAAAGGTAGTCCAACTTCAAAGAAAGATATGGCATGACCGTCACCTTAAAGAAAAAGCAATTTCAACCAGGAGATTCGGCACTGTTATGTGATTCAAGATACAAGGATTTCAAAGGGAAGCTGAGGACAAGATGGTTGGGACCATATACAGTGGAGAAATGCAATGAAAATGGTTCAGTCCTTATTAGGACCATTGAGGAAGAAGCCATCCCCATACTCGTCAATGGGCATCGATCAAAAATCTATAGGAAGCCAATTCCTAAGCAGGAGTTGTTGAAACTCTGGGTAAGTCGGTGCTAGTAGTGGAGCATGTCCCTGTCTCCACTCCACCCACACCTTGAAAAAAGAAAAAGAAAAACACACACAAAAAAAGAAAGAAAAAACACAGAAAAAAAGAAAAAAGGAATAAAATATCCTTGGGTGAAAACCTCTTGGATGCACCCTGAGCAAACAGTGAGGATGAAAAACTCCTGGAGGCGCCCCAACTGTCTCAGACTAAAAAAGAAAAAAAAAAAACCTAATTTCTGTTGAATAAATTGCAGGTTGCAGGAAGGTCAGTACAAGGTTTAGGAGGATCGCATAAAACAAAGGGAGAGGTCAACACTATGCTGCAAGCATCCCTCACAATCCATTCCTCCATGACCATTACCCTTTCCTAATATTTGGTCTCATTCAGGCTAATATTTTACCTTCTACAAGAAATTTTGTATCTTCTACAGGAAGATCATATAGAACCTATAGAAAAGTTGAAATCGATCTCAAAAGAGGACCTGAAGGTTGGGAATCTGTCTATGAGGCTTGTAAACCTCTCTGCTTCCATCCATTGCCATATGTCACCAGTTTTCCATCTCTCTACACCTCCATTGCACTCATTTTTATGTCCCTGCACAGTAACACAAAGAAATCATGTTTCCTTCATGCTGCTAGAAAACATTTTTAATGACGAATCAAAGCAGCGTTTTTTCACTCACCATACCTAATACTCTCCATCTAGACTCCTTATTAGTCGAGACCCTCATTAGCAGTGTAGCCCTACTCATTCTAGCTTGCATTTTAGGAGGAGAAGTAGCTACAGGAAATCCTACTGGATTCCTGTAGCAGCTGATCCCTCTGAAAGACATACTCTAGAGACAGGGACAGCAAAGTATGGCATATGAAACATACATGGAGCTATACTTTAATGTGTGAACATTAGCAACAACCCGAGGCTAATCATCTAGTGTGCAAGAAGCAATAAAAAATGAAGAAATGGGTTCCAAAATCTGAAATCTGCATAACATAGCAGCGACTACGCAGGTCAGTGCCTAAACTCATTCTTCAATTGCATAAATCATATTTCAAGGCTGCATGACTATGGGAATGGTTTAGATTGAGTGGAGTCAGTGGCTAGTCAACTAACCACCCTCGGCCAGCTACGCATCCTTGTGAAATCCAAATGAGCCCCGTTAAATTCAAAACTGCTAATTAGATGCGTAGCTAGAACGTGTGGAGTGTCCATTCAGGAAGAAATATTCGGGACTGGTAGTGGTGGTGATGGATAATGGGAGAAATGGAGGTTATGGCAGTCAAAAAGCATGTAGAAACATTATGGCTGTGATGTAGGATCAATGGTCTGGTCCATCCTTCTCATCCCCTCACCACGAATCACGCCCGCAGTTAGAAGTCAACTCAGTTGAAACATGCACCACCCTTCATTCATTCTACACTCAAGATGTTCTCGACTGGAGTACACATCCACTGCTTCCAGAGCAGTTAACCAGTCATCCTCCACCAGTTTCCTGCCTATTTTCAAAAATATCTCACTTACTAGGCTCTACCGGAAGCACAGTCTCATTCTACAAGCGCTGGGAGATTTCTAGAGGAAGGGTTCTACAGGAAAGGAAGAGAATGGCTCTGCAAAAAGAAAACTTGAGATTTTCGTCGGAATTCAAGCTCAAAATGAGGTAGGCTTGGGTAAAATCCTCTGTGCATGATTTGTTTGAGTAAGGTGGTGAATTGAACATGGCAGTAGATTCAAAAAGAGAGTGGAAGTCTGCCTATGCATTAAAAAAGTGAAAGTCTGCCTACATATTTCCCTGAGTCTACACAGTTTCTTTCTCTCTCTGCATCTGAAATCTCCCCATCCTTTTTTTTTTCCAAATTCTCCTGTAAGAAAGATACATGCAATAGTAAAGGCCTGCCTGTGTATGTGTGTGTGAAAAAACGAATATGCATATCTATCTACGTGCTGAGAAAAGAACCTATGTCCTTATCCCCTGTTCTGTAGAAAAAAATTCTTTCTTTTCAAAACTAGGAAGTCGAATTCAGGTTGGCAACAATTTAAAATATGAGAATGGCTACCATTTGATATTGCAAAGAAGCACCCAGGACATTCCTTCTTGGGTTAAGAAGAAACCGAATTCAGATATCTTTTGTTTCAGTGAATGAATTTTTTTTCTTCCCACCTGAGCATTTTCTTTTCTGGTTAAAACATAAAAAGAGCACTCAATTCCATGCCAAAAGGATTCATAAGGAAAGAACCCTTAGACTCTAGCAAATTGCACAAGCACCCTGAGGTGTTGGACCTTTTCACCAGGGAAAATTGGATATCCTTCTTTGATAGAATTCAAGGTTATGATGAGGAGATAACTGAAGAGTTTTTGATGTCCCTGAGACCACATTCGAAGACACATGCCAGAATTAGTTTTAGGGGTTTGACCCTAGAACTTACACCTGAGATCATCAGTAGAATTATCGGTCTACCATTGGGGCTCCCTTGGAGCAAAGAGGAGAGATCATTGGGACAAGTTACTAAGAAAACATTTTTTCTGTCTGAGGAGCATCCTGTAGAAGACAAAAACAGGGTTAGAAGGACAAGCTTGCCTCCTCTCTGGAGTGAAGTTAGTTATCAAATAATGAAGTATATCACATGTGAAGGGAGGTTTAACATCATTTATGGATACCATTTCTGGTTGCTACATGAACTAAGGTATGGGATGGAGTTGCCTCCAGCCAAAAAATTAAGCATCCCATATTTCCTCCTTCAGTCCATAATTGAGTGTGGTACACAGCTAAATGAAGGGATCCTAGATCAGTTGGCCCACCATGGGCTCATCAAACTATTGGTGGAAGATTCTTTACACACCTATATTTTACCCATAGCTTGGGAAATCTTCAAAAATATGTCCAGGGATGATGACATTAGAACTTTGGCTGAGAACATCACCCCATCCAACAGTGATGAGGGGGAGAAAACTGAAGAAATTGAGAAGAAAAATGATGAAGGAGCACAAGACATTCAAGTAGAGGCCAAAATAGAGGAAGAACAGAAAGAAAAGAAGAATTTGACAAGAATACTGAGCTTAAAATAGAGAAAGAGACAACAACAAGAACAAAGAAGGGAAAAAGGACACAGGTTGGAAAGGAAAAGGCTGAGAAAGCCCAAAAGAAGATTGCCATAACCAAAGCAAGTACCCAACAAGAAAAGGAAAAGACACACCCTGAGATATTAGTAACACAAGAAAAATAAGTGGGCATAGATATTTCTATAGGAAGTGAAGGAAAAGAACAGCAACAAGAGGAATCCCTAGAAAAGTTGGCATGGGAAGTAGCAGCTGTGCTTACTACATTAAGGACACCTACAAAACAAAAAGGGAAACAAAAGAGGCAAACCTCCATGTAATTTAAAGCCAAAATAAGCACAAGGATCAAAGTTGGCAAACCCCAGCCACAATCAAAGGAACCAATTTTCATTGAGGACACAACCACTAAATAGAAGGAAGAGTCTCCTTCCAAGATTTCTATCACCTATGAAAGAGGAAGCCCAAAAACCTCCACATGGAGAGAGAAAATTAGGATGATGGACTTAAACGCAACTCTACAGGAAGCTAAAACATCTCTACAAGAAACTCTAGCCAAGTTAAAATGGACAGAGAAGCTGGAGGAGAAGGCAACCAAACAATCACAAGGAGAAGACAAGAGCAAGGAGATACTGGAACCAAGGCCTCAACCTAGTTTGGGTTCATATTACAACTTGTTAGAAAGTGGGAAGATCATCCCATAAACGGTTGTTGTACCAGTTTTCTTTGCATTGGAATAGGAATGGGTTAGGACTCACACTTGGATGAGAATTTCCAAATCCAAGGGAGTTGGAGACATAGGCCACTTGGAAGGATAGCTAAAAGAATAAAAAAGAAAGTTGGCCATGGTGAGGCACATAGAAAGCAGTGAAAGAGCCAAATTACAGGAGGAGAATGAGCTGCTGAAAAAGAACATGCAGCTATAGGAAGGTCATAAGGAAGATAGGCCATCCATTTTGGGAGGGCAATAGTAGCAAGAAGGACCTCTAGTAGATAAGAAAATAACCGAGAAACAATAGAGATGCTGAAAAAAGCTACAAGATGATGTTGAGATGCTGAAAAAACTACTGCAGGAAAAGGAGTCTCAAGCAGCAGAAGAAATATAGGGTTTAAAACAACAGTTGCAAGAAAAAGAAGCCAAAATGGCCTGCATGGCTAGCTAGGCAGTAGAAGCCTTACAATGTAGGCAACCTACTAAGTCCTATGCATTATATCTTAAAGATAAATGGTTTCAATTTCAAATTAACACATTGGCCCAAAGGGGCATCATTCAATTCCAGAATTACAATCAGTTTATGTATTTGTGTGACAATAGCTCAGTTGAAGATAAGGCCAAGTTAGCAGAAGTCTATTTACACAACTTGGCACTTCCAAACATGAATGTATGGGACCCTAACTCTAGATTGGGAGATATACAACTCATGGATATGGCTTCTTGGTTAAGCCATGAGGAAAAGAGGGCAGTATAAAATCGGAAGGTTATGGACAGGGAGCTAAGTGAGCCACTCATGATCAGGGCAGAACCAGAAGATCCCTTAGCTCTAGTATATGTGCATTAGCACCTTGCCAACAACCCTCAAGTTCTCCCAGACTACGTTGAAAGTTAAGCTTAGGCCATTGCTCACTTTGACGACATGGAAAGATTGTTTGGTGATAATTGCATTCATGCTTACACAAGGAGATGGAAAACATTGTCCCATAGTCTGAAAATAAGAGAATACCACTCCCCAACCAGAGTGACGGAGGCTTTGGCAAG